>JAOWBJ010103664.1:0-14582 GCA_028566335.1 Monarda citriodora | reverse complement strand
TCTCTCTTAAGCTCATCGCTCGAAGGTACGCACAATCGTCCGCTCATCGTGAGGGCGTTGTCAGCTTCCTCCCGGAATGCTCCGGGCTTTCCCATTCTCATCTCCGCTCGCTTCTTCTCAAGGATCTCGTCCTTCCTTTGCTCCGCGACTATTCGCTCTCTCAAATCGGGTGTTATGGTTAACACCGCGATTACTCTCTCTCTCGTCGTGGGTGGGGATATAACTTCTAACTTCATTCTTCTAACGACCCTCGGCCCTGGCTAACGGTAGCCAAGTCTGAGGGTTGTTATCACATGGGTGATACGAGCAGGAAATGAGTGGACGAGGACAATATGGTTAAGTGTGTTTTGTTGTATGGTGTGACGAAGATAGCCTTGGTACCGGAGCACCGAGGAGGTCTGATATAGTAAACATACTTGATTTATGGTAAAGTGTTAAGAATGAAAGTGAAGTTCATACATAAAAACCATCCCAAAACATTATCCTTGGAATCCGGTGCAAAAACCATTAATACATTGTCTTAGAAAGTTTTGAGTACAAGAGAAATGATAAAGTGACTAATAACTTCGGATGTTCGTATGAGGATGAACACCACCAAGAGCTTCAGCTTCAGACCTCGGCAAGCCATTCCATCACGCCGAGCCCCCACACGAGCTGTTCAACCTGGACACAGGGAAAACGTATGCAGGGCTGAGTACTTTGAAGCACTCAGTGGACACATGCCCAAATGTTTTAACCATAGCCACATTGTGAGGATCATAGGGGTTAATAAAAGAACCTATGTCCGAAGATACTTTTACTTAAGGAAACCGAGAGAAACCTTTACCTTGCCTTACCTTCCCTGTTAATAACCTGATCTAGGGAGGCTGGGCGACCTCCCTAGAACCTTGATCACTTACCCTGCGATAAAGTGAACCTGGAGTGCACTACCTCGGGCAACACATGCCCGAGGCCGATTGTATAATGAATCCTTGGCCCTTGGGCCGACAGGTAGGCAATGCATAAATATATCCTTTAAATAAAATATGGCATGGCATATTTAAATAATCAACATAAATACGGTAGCTTGCCTCGGCCAGTCGCCGAGGGTTTTAAGTTGAAAAGCCCACGCTGGGGTCTAGTTAGAAAGCCCACCTCTTTGACTCTCCTGGTCTTCGGCACTGGCCGAGCTATAGAGACTCCTCCTTTGTGCAACCTTAACAAGAAAAACCTTCAATAAGCTATTCTGCTAGGTAAACCGGACTCTTGCATGAGCCCGATACTTACTAATATGCTGAAAATGCATGCGAACTGACCCTCGGGTCTTTCTTAGGTTCTAGGAAAGCTCTGGCTATGACTTTCTTAAGTTATCCTTATTAAAGTGACCGGAGTATCCTGAGAATACTCTGATCAAGTTCACTAACGTCCTAGCTAAGCCGAGCTTTAACTCCGCAGCTCGCTGCGGTTTAGCCGACCGATTAACAGAGCATATAACATTGTTTAAACCTGTCTATCACCTCACCGGGGTGATGGTGAAGGCAAGTCCTAATTTTAAGTTCCGTGCTCGGTACTACATTGAAGAAAACGTAAGAATCTCATTTATCCAATTTACCAAACAGTTGGTTCCATTAAAAGACAATGCACCTAGGCCTTGGAGCTTTTGGAAAGATAGGATTTTCGACTCAACTCAAAGGAAACAAGGAATTCAATGAAAAATTTCGTAATCTACTCGGAGGCTTAAACATATCCTAAACTTGTGCGTGCATGGAGAGATGTTATGTAATAAGAAGGTAATTACCTTAAATGTGATAGGATGATCGGGTGTGATTCTCGGCCTGATTCTTGGATCTTTGTATTTCTTTACTTCTCTCGTGTCTCACTCTATTATGTTGGTGATTGCAATTCAGATGGCAAAATTTTGATGTTAGTAGGGAGGGGGTATTTATAGGAAGGAATGGTGTCGCTAGGGTTCTTGAGCTGGACAAATGATTGGCACTGCTGGGTTTTTAGTTGTGGAGACAGTTTCTGAAAAAGGTTGGCTCACGGTTGGTCAGTTAAGGCGGTGGCCTCCTCAGTCGAGGAAACATGCATTTGTTCGAGCCTTGTAGACTCCTATTGGCTGACTCTTGATCTTCCTATATTATTAGATTTCAATTGGAGAAGAGGGAATCCATCATGGTAAGTTGAGGGTTACGAGATTTTCAGGAATGTTCCAACCATGTGAATCCTACCGGACACTAAGTAGTACCGAACATCGTGCCTCGGCATAGCCGAGCACTGGTGTTGTCGAGCACCGGTCCTCGGCAACACCGGACACTGGTAACTCTCTCTTATCCTCGCCTCGGCGATTGGTGCTCACTCTCTTTGGCTACTCCGAGGCGAGCTTCGGACACTCCCGACGAGGTCCCAAGCATTCGTGTTCTAACCAAGCCGGCTATCTCGGTTATAACTTTCAAGTGACAAGCTTAGCCACCCTTTTTTTTACACGTATCTAGCTAAACTATTTCATTCATTCATTACATCCATACATCAAGTTCCACATTCATCAAAGTTAGTACACATATGTTAGAACACATAAGATCGCATAATGCACATAAGGACACATTGATTCACGCATTTGCCCATAGCCAAATTCACATCCATTTATTCCATTTTCTCTAAAGAAATCTGTTAAACTGCTACAAGGAGGATTCTAAAACTTGGGCTGTTACACCCTACCAACCTTAACAAAATTTCGTCCTCGAAATTGCTTAACTACTTAAACAACTCCGGGTATCTTTCTCGCATCTTTTCTTCAAGTTCCCATGTAGCTTCTTCTCGCTCTTGGTGCTTCCATAACACTTTAACCTAAGCGACAACCTTGTTTCTTAATTGTTGAATTCTCCGATCCAAGATCGCTTCGGGCTTACTTTCGTAGCTGAGGTCGAGTGCGAGCTCAACCTCTTCTTGGGGGACTATATGTTTCGGATCGTACACATACTTCCGCAACTGTGATACGTGGAAGACGTTGTGTATGCTGCTCATCTTTGGCGGTAGGGCTAGTCGGAAGGCAACAAGGCCTATCTTTTCTAGGATTTCATAAGGCTCGATGAAGCGCGGTCTCAGATTCCCTTTAATCCCGAACCTCAAAACTCCCTTCAACGGGGATACCTTCAAGAACACCTTGTCCCCCTCGGCAAACTACACCTCCGCCCGTCCGCGGTCGGTGTAAACCTTCTGTCTGTCTTGGGCTTCCTTTATTCTTGTTCGGATCTGCCGGATTATCTCGATCATTTCACTAACTGCTTCCGGTCCTAATAACTTCATCTCTCCCACTCCGTCCCAGTAGAGCGGGGACCGGCACTTCCTTCCATAAAGTGCCTCGTACGGAGCCACTCCAAAGGTAGCCTGGTAACTGTTATTGTATGCGAACTCCACTAGAGGTAAGGCAGGCTCTCACTGGCCTCCTTGGTCGATCACCATCGCTCTCAGCATGTCCTCGAGGGTCTGTATGGTTCTCTCCGACTGCCCATCTGTCTGCGGGTGGTAGGCCGAACCGAAATTCAGCTTGGTTCCCATCTCCTTCTGCAAGCTCCTCCAGAACCTTGAGGTAAACCTCGCATCTCTGTCCCAGGTGATAGACTTCAGCACTCCGTGTAACCGTATGATCTCTATGACATACAGCTGCGCGAGCTTTTCCGTCGTATCAGTGGTGGCGACAGGGAGGAAGTGTGCGCTTTTTGTTAGTCGGTCTACAATTACCCAGATCGCGTTACTACCCCTCCTGGATTTTGGTAGTCCGGACACGTAGTCCATGGTGACGTGGTCCCACTTCCTCTCGGGGATTTCTAAGGGCTGCATCTTTCCGTAGGATCGCTGGTGCATAGCCTTTACTTGTTGACAAGTCAGGCACTTTCTTACATACGAGGCCACGTCCGTCTTTATTCCCTCCCACCAAAACTTGCTCCTCAAGTCCTGGTACATCTTGGTGTTCCCAGGGTGAGCTGTGTATGGGGTGTCGTGAGCCTCGCTCAAAATTTCCTCTTTAGCTTCGCGTCTCGGGGTACGCACAATCTTCCATTCTTAGTGATGGCGTTGTCTGCTTCCTCTCGGTACTGTCCGAGCTCTCCCATCCTTATCCTAAGGAGCACTCCTTCTAATGCCTCGTCCTTTCGTTGCGCTTCGATGACCCTTTGTCTTAGGTCAGGCTCTTCGGCCAGTAGCGCAGTTATTCTGGTGACTGTCTTCGGCGGGGAAAGAACCTCCAGCCCCAATTTGCCAAACTCCCTTACTAGCGCCTCTTCTCTGACGACGAGGTTAGCGAGCTCCGATGAGTTTTTCCGACTCAGGGCGTCTGCCACCACATTGGCCTTGCCCGGGTGGTAATTTATCCCACAGTCATAATCCTTTACCAGCTCCAGCCACCTTCGTTGGCGCATGTTGAGATCCTTCTGCTCAAAGAAGTACCTGAGGCTCTTGTGATCGGTGTACACCTCGCATCGGACTCCATAAAGGTAGTGCCTCCACATCTTTAGCGCGTGCACTACCGCGGCTAACTCGAGGTCATTGGTAGGGTAATTCTGCTCTTGTGGCCTCAATTGTCGCGACACATAAGCTATCACCCGTCCTTCTTGCATCAAAATGCACCCTAGCCCACTCTTCGAGGCATCCGTGTAGATTGCATACTCCTTTCCTTGCTCAGGAATGATGAGGATAGGGGCAGTGGTTAGCTTCATCTTTAGCTCGCCGAAGCTTGCCTCGCACTCTGGCGACCATTCGAACTTCGCTCCTTTGTGCAACAGTTGCGTGAGGGGCCTAGCTATCCGGGATAAGCCTTCAATAAACCTCCTGTAGTAGCCTGCTAACCCCAAAAAATTCCGTATTACGTTGGGCGTGGTCGGGGTCTTCCAATTTTGCACCGCCTCAACTTTAGCTGGATCCATCTTGATTCCTTCGGCGGATATGATGTGACCAAGGAAAGTTACCTCGGTCAACCAGAACTCGCACTTGGTGAGCTTGGCAAATAGTTTCTCGGTTCTAAGCGTTCCAAGTACAACCCTCAAGTGGTTTTCATGTTCCTCCCGGCTCTTGGAGTAGACCAACACGTCGTCGATAAAGACTAGGACAAACTTGTCCAAATAGGGGTGGAACACCCTGTTCATCAGGTCCATAAAGACTGCTAGTGCGTTGGTTAGTCCGAACGGTACAACAACAAACTCGTAGTGACCGTAGCGGGTCCGGAAAGCGGTCTTCGGAACGTCTTCGGCTCGTATCCTCAACTGGTGGTAGCCGCACCGTAGATCAGTTTTGGAGAACACACTGGCTCCCCTGAGTTGGTCGAATAAGTCATCGATTCGAGGTAAGGGGTACTTGTTCTTTAACGTCAGCTTGTTGAGCTCGCGATAGTCTATGCACATCCTCATAGAACCGTCCTTCTTCTTTACGAACAACACCGGAGCTCCCCAGGGTGAGACACTTGGCCTAATAAATCCCGAGCTCAGCAGCTCCTGCAACTGCACGTTGAGCTTCTCCAGTTCCTTGGGTGCCATCCTGTATGGCGCTTTAGACACTGGGGCCGAACCGGGCTCTAGCTCAATTGCGAACTCTAACTCACTATTCGGGGCTAGCCCGGGTAACGTTTCCGGGAACACGTCTGGAAATTCTCGCACCACTGCCACATTGTCTAGCTCATGTCAACTCTCTCCTTCCTCGGTCTTGAGGTACACGAGGTAAGCGGGCCTGCCCTTCCTTAATAGATTCGAAGCCTGAATTGCTGAAATCACCGCCTTTCGTCCTCCCATCGTGATTCCATGAAACTCCATTGCCTACTGGCCCGGGAAGCGAAAGGAGACATGTCGCTCCTTACACTGAAGTGTTGCAAAGTTCTCGGCTAACCAGTCCATCCTAAGGATAACATCTACATCCGCTAGAGGCATAACAGTGAGAGTCCGAGCTACAAGCTTAAGTGATCCTAGAGTTATCTCAAGATTAGAGCACTTCTGACCTAGTTCAAGCCCTCCTCCTACTGGTGATGTAACACTGAGTGAAGCTCTTAAGGGTTCTGTAGGCAGGTCTAGGTTCGCTACACATTCTTCAACAATAAAGGAGTGCGAGGCTCCAGTATCACATAAGATCAAGACAGGCACACTATTGAGAAGGCCCATACCTGCCAAGTTGCCCGCGTCCGGGGCAGGTGGGTGAGTCGACGAGCCGGCCCTAGCGTCATGCTGCTGACGCTGGAACTGTTTGAAATGCTGGGCTTGGGGCGGGAGAGGCGCAAGAGGCCCACGCTGTCCCTGGATCGCGCGGACCTATTGAGGCGGGGGCTGAGTAATCCTCGGATTCGGTGCTGACCGAGGCTGACGAGCCGGACAGTGACTAGCGAAGTGTCCCGGCTTCCCGCAAGAGTAACACACTCAGTGTTACATCACAAGTAGGAGGAGGGCTTGAATCAGGCCACAAGTGCTCTAATCTTGAGATAACTCTAGGATCACTTAAGCTTGTAGCTCAGACTCTCACTGTTATGCCTCTAGCGGACATAGATGTTATCCTTGGGATGGACTGGTTAGCCGAGAACTTTGCAACACTTCAGTGTAAGGAGCGACGCGTCTCGTTTTGCTTCCCGGGCTAGAAGGCAACGGAGTTTCACGGAATCACGATGGGAGGACGAAAGGCGGTGATTTCAGCAATTCAGGCTTCGAATCTATTAAGGAAGGGCAGACCCGCTTACCTCGTGTACCTCAAGACCAAGGAAGGAGAGAGTCGACCTGAGTTAGACGACGTGGCAGTGGTGCGAGAATTTCCAGACGTGTTCCCGGAAACGTTACCCGGGCTACCCCCGAATAGGGAGATAGAGTTCGCGATTGAGCTAGAGCCCGGTTCGGCCCCAGTGTCTAAAGCACCCTACCGGATGGCACCCAAGGAACTGGAGGAGCTCAAGGTGCAGTTGCAGGAGCTGCTGAGCTCGGGATTTATTAGGCCAAGTGTCTCACCCTGGGGAGCTCTGGTGCTGTTCGTAAAGTAGAAGGACGGTTCCATGAGGATGTGCATAGACTATCGCGAGCTCAACAAGCTGACGTTAAAGAACAAGTACCCCTTACCTCGAATCGACGACTTATTCGACCAACTTAGAGGAGCCAGCGTGTTCTCCAAAATCGATCTGCGGTCCGGGTACCACCAGTTGAGGGTACGAACCGAAGACGTTCCAAAGACGGCTTTCCGGACCCGCTACGGCCACTACGAGTTTGTTGTCGTGCCCTTCGGACTAACCAATGCACCCGCGGTCTTTATGGACATGATGAACAGGGAGTTCCACCCCTATTTGGACAAGTTTGTTCTAGTCTTTATCGACGACGTGTTGGTCTACTCCAAGAGCCGGGAGGAACATGAAGACCACTTGAGGGTTGTACTTGGAACACTTAGAGCCGAAAAGCTATTTGCAAGTTCACTAAGCGCGAATTTTGGTTGACCGAGGTAACTTTCCTCGGTCACATCATATCCGCCGAAGGAATCAATGTGGATCTAGCTAAAGTTGAGGCGGTGCAGAATTGAAAGACTCCGACTACGCCCAACGAAGTACGGAGTTTTCTGGGGTTAGCAGGCTACTATAGGAGGTTTATTGAAGGCTTATCCCGGATAGCCCGGCCCCACACGCAACTGTTGCACAAAGGAGCGAAGTTCGAATGGTCTCCTGAGTGCGAGGCGAGCTTCGGTGAGCTGAAGACGAAGCTAACCACTGACCCTATCCTCGTCATTCCTGAGCAAGGAAAAGAGTATGCAATCTACACGGATGCCTCGAAGAGTGGGCTAGGGTGCGTTATGATGCAAGAAGGGCGGATGATAGCTTATGCGTCACGACAATTGAGGCTATACGAGCAAAATTACCCTACCCATGACCTCGAGTTAGCCGCGGTGGTGCACGCACTAAAGATATGGAGGCACTACCTTTATGGAGTCTGATGCGAGGTGTACACCGATCACAAGAGCCTTAGGTACTTCTTTCAGCAGAAGGATCTCAACATGCGCCAACGAAGGTGGCCGGAGCTGGTAAAGGATTATGACTGTGGGATAAATTACCACCCGGGCAAGGCCAATGTGGTGGCAGACGCCTTGAGTTGGAAAAACACATCGGAGCTCGCTAGCCTCGTCGTCAGAGAAGAGACACTAGTAATGGAGTTTGGCAAATTAGGGCTGGAGGTCCTTTCCCCGCCGGAGACAGTCGCCGGAATAACTGCGCTACTGGCCGAAGAGCCTGACCTAAGACAAAGGGTCATCGAAGCGCAACGAAGGGACGAGGCATTAGAAAGAGTACGCCTTGGGATAAGGATGGGAGAGCTCGGACAATACCGAGAAGAAGCAGACAACGCCATCACTAAGAACGGAAGATTGTGTGTACCCCGAGACGCGAAGCTAAAGGAGGAAATTTTGAGCGAGGCTCACGACACCCCATACACAGCTCACCCGGGGAACACCAAGATGTACCAGGACTTGAGGAGCAAGTTTTGGTGAGAGGGAATGAAGACGGACGTGGCCTCGTATGTAAGAAAGTGCCTGACTTGTCAAAAGGTGAAGGCTATGCACTAGCGACCCTACGGAAAGATGCAGCCCTTAGAAATCCCCAGCGACACCACCAGCGACCCTACGGAAAGATGCACCAGCGACCCTACGGAAAGATGCAGCCCTTAGAGTGGAAGTGGGACCACGTTACCATGGACTTCGTGTCCGGACTACATAAATCCAGAAGGGTAGTAATACGGTCTGGGTAATTGTAGACCGACTGACCAAAAGTGCGCACTTCCTCCCTGTCGCCACCACCGATATGACGGAAAAACTCGCATAGTTGTATGTCAGAGAGATCGTACGGTTACACGGAGTGCCGAAGTCTATCACCTCGGACAGAGATGCGAGGTTTACCTCAAGGTTCTGTAGGAGCTTGTAGAAGCAGATGTGAACCAAGCTGAATTTCGGTTCGGCCTACCACCCGCAGACAAATGGGCAGTCGGAGAGAACCATACAGACCCTCGAGGACATGATGAGGGCGATAGTGATCGTCCAAGGAGGCCAGTGGGAGCCTGCCTTACCTATGGTGGAGTTCGCATACAATAATAGTTTCCAGGCTACCATTGGAATGGCTCCATACGAGGCACCTTATGGAAGGAAGTGCCGATCCCCGCTCTACTGGGACGGAGTGGGAGAGAGGAAGTTGTTAGGTCCGGAAGCCGTTAGTGAAATGATCGAGATAATCCGACAGATCCGAAGAAGAATAAAGGAAGCCCAGGATAGACAGAAGGCTTACGCCGACCGCGGACGGGCGGAGGTGCAGTTTGCCGAGGGAGACTATGTATTCTTGAAGGTATCCCAGTTGAAGGGAGTTTTGAGGTTCGGGATTAAAGGGAAGCTGAGGCCGCGCTTCATCAAGCCTTATGAAATCCTGGAAAAGATAGGCCCTGTTGCTTACCGACTAGCCCTACCACCAAGGATGAGCAGCATACACAACGTCTTCCACGTATCACAGCTGCGGAAGTACGTGTACGACCCGAAACATATAGTCCGCCAAGAAGAGGTTGAGCTCACACCCGACCTCAGCTACGAAAGTAAGCCCGAAGCGATCTTGGATCGGAGGATTCAACAATTAAGAAACAAGGTTGTTGCTTCGGTTAAAGTGTTATGGAAGCACCAAGGGCGAGAGGAAGCTACATGGGAACTCGAAGAGAAGATGCGAGAAAGGTACCCGGAGTTGTTTAAGTAGTTAAGCAATTTCGAGGACGAAATTTTGTTAAGGTTGGTAGGGTGTAACAACCCGAGTTTTAGAATCCTCCTTGTAGCTCATGACAAGTTTTTCTAGAGATAATGGATGAAATTTGGCTGTGAACAAATGTGTCTTTATGTGCATTATGTGATGATATGTGCTCTAATATATGTGTGCTAACCTTGATGAATGTGGGATCCGATGCATGGATGCAATAGTTTAGCTAGATGAATGTTATAAAAGTGGTTGAGCTTGTCACTTGAAAGTTATAACCGGGATAGCCGGATTGGTTAAAAGTAGAATGCCCGGGACCTCGTTAGGAGTGTCCTAAGCTCGCCTCGGAAGTCTGGAAGAGTGAACGCTAGTTGCCGAGGTGAAGCTTAGAAAGTTACAAATGTCCGGTGTTGGCGAGGACAAGTGCTCGGCAACACCAATGCTCGGCTATGCCGAGGCAAGGTGTTCGGCACCACCTAGCAACCGGTAGGAATTGCACGAATAATACACCCAAAAAACTCGTAACCCTCAACTTACCCAGAACGATTTCCCTTCCTCAGTATTCTTTTAAATTCGAGTAGCATGGGGAGATTAAGAGTCAGCCAATAAGGGTCCACAGGGCTTGATCCAATGCATGCCTTCCTCGACTGGTGAGGCCACCGCCCAAATTGACCAACCGTAGGCTCACCTTTTTCATAAACTGTCTCCACCACTAGAAACTCCACAGTACCAATCATTTGGCCAGCTCATGACCCCAAGCGACGCATCCTACCCTATAAATACCCCCTCCTTTGTAAAGTTCAAGAAAACTTTGTCGTTTCTATCATCTCGCTTATCACTTCAGGGCCGAGCGCTTTTCTCTCTCCTACTCCATCCCAGTAGAGTGGCGATCTACACTTCTTGCCGTAGAGGGCCTCGAATGGAGCCATGCCAATTGTCGCTTGGTGGCTGTTGTTGTAAGCGAATTCTACCAGGGGTAGGGCTGGTTCCCAGTGACCACTCTGGTCAAACACTACCGATCTTAGCATATCTTCTAGCGTTTGGTTAGTCCGCTCTGACTGCCCGTCGCTCTGGGGATGATAAGTGGAACTAAAATTTAACTTAGTCCCCAATTCGTTCTGCAAACTTTGCCAAAATCGCGAGGTAAACTTTGTATCCCTATCCGAGGTAATCGATCGTGGTACCCCGTGTAAACAAACAATCTCTCTAACATATAACTGGGCGAGCTTTTCCGAAGTAAAAGTCACCGTTATAGGAAGAAAATGGGCTCTTTTGGTTAATCGATCTACTATCGCCCAATTGGAATCGTTTCCTCTTCTTGACTTTGGTAACCCTGTTACAAAGTCCATCGCAATGTGACCCACTTCCACTCTGGGATCTCTAGTGGTTATAGCTTTCCGTAGGGATGCTGGTGCATAGCCTTTACTTGTTGGCAAACAAGACATCTTCGTACATAAGCTGCTACATCTCGCTTCATTCCTTCAAACCATAATTTTTTCTTCAAATCTTGATACATCTTGGTGTTGCCAGGGTGAGGCGGTATACGGGGTATCATGGGTTTCACTCAAAATCTCACTCTTGAGCTCATCGCTCGAAGGTACGCACAACCGTCCACTCATCGTAAGGGCGTTGTCGGCTTCTTCCCGGAACGCTCCGGGCTTTCCCATTCTCATTTCCGCTCGATTCTTCTCAAGGATCTCGTCCTTCCTTTGCGCCACATTTATTCGCTCTCTCAAATCGGGTGTTACGGTTAACACCGCGATCACTCTTTCTCTCGTCGTCGGTGGGGGCATAACTTCTAACTTCATTTTCTCGAGCTCTCTCGCAAGCGTTTCCGCTTCGGTAAGTATGCTAGCTAATTGGGGTGAAGCCTTTCGACTTAGCGCGTCTGCTACTACATTAGCTTTTCCGGGATGATAGTTAATCCCGCAATCGTAATCCTTTACTAATTCTAGCCATCTCCTTTGACTCACATTGAGGTCTCGCTGCTCGAACAAATAATTAAGACTCTTATGATCTGTATAGATCTCGCATCTTACCCCGTAAAGGTAATGCCTCCAAATTTTCAAAGTGTGCACTACAGCAGCTAACTCTAAATAGAAGATTTCTTCTATTTTGTATTATGTACAGTTTGTATTATAGGTAGAAAAATAGAAGATTTCTTCTATTTTGTTCTTTGTACTGCACCGATTTTGGTGCTTTGAGAATTAATAAAATTTCTCCTTTCATTCTTAATTCTATTCTTAATTCTTCTAGTGTACAAACAAAATAATATTCCAATTCTGAAATATTATTGTTACCTTATATCAGAGAATATCGGAGATACCGTAGTATCTTAATAAAATATCGAATATCGAATATCTCACTTAAATTCCGAGAGTATCGGAGATACCGTAGTATCATAATAAATCGAAATGGGCTCAGCCCATTTACGTCTTTCGTTCCGATTTGGCCTTCGGCCATCGGACTTATTATTCTTACTCTCGAAACACGGACGGAGTCCAAGTGTTTTTTAATAATTATTTTTAATAATAAATTCTATTCTTGAAACACGGACGGAGTCCATGTGTTTCCTAACTACTCATCTTAGAAATAATTTCTATTCTCGAAACACTCCTAATAATTCTTATTCTCGTCTTTATACCACTCGCGTTTCATTTTGAAATAAATTTCGTAACGACTTTTCTTTTATAAAAAACATTTATTTTCCATGTAAGCGAGGAAAGTCTCGGTTCTGGGGAATCGGGAAGGTTCTGAAAATGCGGGCCCTTACATCCTACACATCTTAAAAAAAATTTCGTCTCGAAATTTCCTTACCCTATTCGAATAACTTGGGTATCTTTCTTTCATCTTTTCTTCCAATTCCCAGGTGGCTTCTTCTTGCTCATGATGCTTCCATAGCACCTTGACCGAAGTGATGGACTTGTTTCTTAACTGTTGCACCTTGCGATCTAGGATTGCCTCGGGTCGGTTCTCATAGCTCAAATCTGGGGCGAGTTCTACCTCACTCTGTTGAATCACGTGCTTCGGATCATGCACGTATTTCCTGAGCTGTGAGACATGGAAGACATTATGCACGTTCCCGAGATTTCGGGGTAGTGCCAGTTAGTAAGCTGCGGGGCCTATTTTCTCTAGAATCTCATAAGGTCCGATGAATCGCGGCTTTAGCTTTCCCCTAGCTCCGAATCTCACTATTCCTTTGGTAGGAGATACCTTCAGGAAAACATTGTCCCCCACTTCGAACTGGATTTCGGTTCTACGATTATCCGCGTAGCTCTTCTGTCTATCTTGGGCCTCTTTTATCCTCACTCGGATTTACCTCACTGTCTCGATCATCTCACTTACGGCCTCAGGCCCTAACACTTTTCTTTCTCCAACTTTGTCCCAGTAGAGAGGGGATCTACATTTTCTTCCATACAAGGCTTCGTACGGCGCCGTGCCTATAGAGGCTTGGTAACTGTTATTGTATGCAAACTCAACGAGTGGTAACACCGGTTCCCAGTGTCCACTTTGATCGAGCACCACGGTTCTCAACATGTCTTCGAGGGTCTGGATTGGCCTCTCAGACTGTCCATCCGTTTGCGGGTGAAAAGCGGTGCTAAAGTTGAGCTTGGTTCCCAGCTCTCTCTGCAGACTCATCTAAAATCGAGAAGTGAACTTTGGGTCTCAATCCGAGGTTATTGTGATAGGCACTCCGTGCGAACACACGATCTCTTGGACATAGAGTCGAGCCAACTTCTCCGATGTGTGGTTTTTGGGGATCGGAAGAAAGTGCGCGCTCTTTGTCAGTCTATCCACTATTACCCAAATTGTCGTATTCCCTCTTCTAGATTCCAACAATCCTGTCACAAAATCCATCGCTATATCTTCCCACTTCCATTCTGGTATTCTGAGGGGTTGCAACTTTCCATAAGGCCGTTGGTGCAAGGCCTTCACTTGCTGACACGCTAGACACCTTCGGACATATGATACTACATCTCTTTTCATGCCGTCCCACGAGAATCGACCCTTCAGGTCTTGATACATCTTGGTATTTCCGGGGTGGGCGGTGTATGGCGTGTCATGTACCTCGCTCAGAATCTCGTTTCTGACTCCTTCGTCTGCTGGAATGCACATTCTTCCCTCGATTGTTATTGCATTGTCAGCCTCTTCTCGGTACATTCCTGGTTTACCAGTCCTCACATCCAGGCGTACCTGCTCAAGCTTCTCGTCTTTTCTTTGGGCCTCTACTATTCTACTTTTTAAGTTGGGTTCTACTCCAGGGTTGCTATTACTCTGCTCACCATCTCCGGTGGGGGTAGGACTACCAATCTTAGTTTCTCCAACTCTCGAATGGTGGTCTCTTCTTCGGTTAGGAAGAACGCTAGTTTTGATGAAGTCTTACGACTCAGGGCGTCGGCCACTATGTTAGCTTACCCGGGTGGTAGTTGATTCCATAGTCGTAGTCTTTCACTAGCTCGAGCCATCTTCTTTGTCTCATATTGAGATTGCGTTGCTCAAAAAAGTATTTGAGGCTCTTATGGTCGGTGTAGATCTCACACCGGACTCCATACAGGTGGTGCCTCCAAATCTTCAGAGCATGCACGACTACAACTAGTTCTAGATCATGAGTTGGGTAGTTCAGCTCGTGGGGTCTAAGCTGTCTTGAAGCATAGGCTATGACTTTCCCATCCTGCATGAGTACAGACCCGAGTCCATTCTTGGATGCATCGGTGTACACCACGTACTCCTTGTCCTGCTCAGGGACTGCAAGGATTGGTGCCGTCGTTAGCTTTTCCTTCAACTTCTGGAAATTCTCTTCACACTCCGGGGTCCACACAAATTTTACTCCCATGCACAGTAGTTGGGTCAGGGGTTTCGCTATTTGGGAGAATCCAGCGAT
>JAOWBJ010103562.1:0-14585 GCA_028566335.1 Monarda citriodora | reverse complement strand
AACATTCAATTTAACCAACAAATTTCGGGGCATTATCCAACATATTTAAATCCAACAGGTTATCCAACACTTTAACAGCCAAGACAACAAATCAGAGGAGCCAACAAATTACCAACATTCAATTTAACCAACAAATTCGGGGCATTATCCAACAGGTTATCCAATACTTTAACAGCCAAGACAACAAATCCGAGGAGCCAACAAATTACCAACATTCAATTTAACCAACAAATTTCGGGGCATTATCCAACATATTTAAATCCAACAGGTTATCCAACACTTTAACAACCAAGACAACAAATCAGAGGACCCAACAAATTACCAACATTCAATTTAACCAACAAATTTTGGGGCATTATCCAACATATTTAAATCCAACAGGTTATCCAACACTTTAACAGCCAAGACAACAAATCCGAGGAGCCAACAAATTACCAACATTCAATAACAGTTTCGGATATAAACCAAAAAGCAGTTGCAGTTTCCGATATAAACCAACATTCAATAACAGTTTTCGATTCAACAAACAGAGCACAAGAATTACAGATATCCATAATTAGATCCAGAGGGCACATATGCCAACAAAAACTAAAAAACTAGAGCCACAGCAAGCACACAATGCCAACCACAGATAATTAAACCAACTATTGCAACAAAACAGGAGGTAAAGGAATCGAAATCACTGGGGTTACTGTGTATCGCCCCTCATCAGCGCCACCAGTCGTATTCCTCTTCCTCCGAGGGCTCGTCTTCATCGTCTTCAAGCCCCGGCTCGTCATCCCACTCTATTGGCCTCGGCTTTGCAGGGCCCTCAGCCATCTGCCGGCACCGCACCGCTTCGGATGTCGCCAGACGACATGCAGTTGCATCGATAGGGTCTTTGATGTAGAAATAGGGCGGTAGGTGATGATAGAAATATCGCGGAAGAACACGCTTCCCACGGTTGTCCTCGGCGGCCGGCGATGACTGTGGATTGTCCAAAGCCAAGCAGCGGGAGGGCTTGGCCCCAGATCTGGGAAGATCTCATCTGATTTCCGGGAGTGAAAGGTTGAGACCTTTGTTGGGGAGGAGGCATCAGAGGACTTGCCCAGATCCGCAGAAGGGGACAGATCTTTGGGCGGAGATAGGGACTTCTCTAGGCTGAAATCGGAGATCTTACAACCCCTAGGACCCCGTGGTCTGATAAACATCCGAAGGGACAGAAGCTTGGGCGTACATGGGTTTTTACGAACCCGGCTTCGTGGGTGAATGGTGCGACAGGAGAAGGGTGGGGGAGGAGCAGCCGTTGGCTCACATGGAGTCTGAGGAACAGGGGTGTCGGAATCGGAACTGGAGCAAATCCTCGTCGCCCGCGGCCCACGAGGCCTCTTGGAGTCAGATTTGGGAGCCATTTAGGGTGGGGGAAGGGGGAGAGATGACGGAGAGTCGCCGCTTAAGGATCAGAGAAGATAGTCGGAGCAAGGTAGCGATTTGCAGAGAGTAGGGTTTTCTCTCACGAAGGTGAAGAGACGGGAATGATGAGGCGCAGAGAATTCTAGAAGAGGGTGGGGTGTGCGGGAGAACAAATACAGGAGACTAGGGTTTATTTTGGGCTGAATAATGGGCTCCACAATGATAATTTGGGCTGGGTAGGTTTAATTAGTGGGTTAGGATTAGGCTTAATTAGTGGGTTAGTGTTAATGGGCCCAGAAATTTATGTTTGTTTTATTGCCCTTTTTAGAAGTAAGATAAGTATAGTGGAACGGACCGAAATAGAAAGTAAGACTAGTATAAGTGAATGAAGGTAGTATATTGTTTGACAATTAAATGGTATATTACCATTTTTATGAGATAGAGTACTATAATATGTATATACGTATAGAAATAGTGTGTACAGAAAAATACACGGAGTGGGAGGTGTAAATGTGTGTGTGGGTTGGGAGAGTGTGTGTTTACGTGTGTGAGTAGATGCACGCACTTGGTAAGTGGTGGGCGCGATATGAAAATGATGTGCTACTTCCCTACTACTCGTACTCCTATCTCAACAAGGATGGATAATTAATGTTTAATGTGACATATGGATTATATATTACATCTTTCATTTTCTTAATTTTTTTATTTCGTTTTCAACTGTTGTATGAAAATAAATTGGTCTGCGAGGTCTGATGTTGTGTGAAATTTATTAGGTTGGAGTTTTTATCAATTCGGCACTTTAGTACTAATCTATACTTCTTCTACTATATAATAATTATCTCACCCCTTATAAATAGAAATGTTAACAATTTGTCACATGCGAAATGTTCAAAATACCCCGCATTTTACTAAATATAAAAAGTAATGGACAATAAAGATCAAGGTTCGATTCCTGACTGATGCATATTTATTCTTTTTCTTTTTTAACTCTACTTCTAGGCTTACTCTTATTCTTAGGTCCAATAACTATTATTTAAACTAACATCTAATTTTTATTTTTAATTTGCTTAATAAATTGATTCACATTACAACACGAACACAAATTATATTTAATTATTCCCCACTCAACGCGCGGGCAACACGTTAGTAATTAATAAAATAAATCCACAAATTATGCACTATCAAATCCCATTTTTCGGAAGGGAAACAAACTTCGGATTTGGTGTGTGTATGTTTGATCGAATAATAGTGGGTAACATTTGAAATGAGAAGGTCCTAGATTCGAGTCATTGAAATTCGGAAAAGAAAAAAAAAACTTTCGATTTGGAAAAGACGAAGAAAAAAACCGCTACTTATTGTATTTTTGTACGTATATTATTAGAAAGGAAAAACTCTTAATATGTTTTTTTACCCTTTTTATTATAAAGATGTAGAAACTACCTCTAAAATAATTATATTTAAAAATATCTCTTTCATTATTTTAATACATAATTGAACCCACTTTACTATTTTTAAAATGACATGGATCTCACTTTAATGTTTTAAAATTATTTGGGTCCCAAAACTTTACATTTTATTTATTTTCACCCCATTAAATCCCTTTATTTATTTATATCTTAATATTATAATATTATATTACACACTAACAATCCAATAGCACACAACAATAAAAAAATAATTATTTGCATAACGCATGACAACGAAAAATATCAGTTATTGTAAAATTAAAATTGAAATTTTCTAGAGATATAAGACGCCTGATAGGCTCACGCATATCGGAGATTGACTCGGTAGCGAGAGACTACCGTCGAACAGAGATACCGGCGTCCCAACTTCGGGAATCGTCGGCGGAAGAGGCTGAACGCGGAACTTCGTCAGTCGGCAGCTAGGGCTAGGGTTTGTTTAGGAGAGAAATAAGCTTGGCCAAATAATAATCTCATTCATAATACGTAAAAAATAAGAGAGTCAAGGCCATATTTATAATCTAAGGACCCTAGATGGTTCGACGTATCCTACCCCCGGGAAAGAACCAACAAGAAAACAAGAAAACCCGGATGGAGCTTATCAAAACGCTCAACTCAAATACAATAAAATAATGAAATAAATAAATAATAAGAATATCTAAAACAATCTAATATAACTTCGTGATAAAATCCTCCAACTGCCGAGGAGGCTTCACAAGCGATCTCGGCCTTAATCCCGACTTACGGCTCTCATCTTGATCATCGGACTCCTTCGCTATTTCCTTAGTAGCTTCTGATATTGTTGCCGAGCTAGTCGGAAGTGGCGATGATGAAGTAACCGTATCAACTCCCCCCCCCGATAAGCTTCGACTTGTCCTCAAGCGGAAGGTTGGGATAACATCGCCGAATATCAATAGCAGGTTCCCACGTGGGCGTGTTGGAGTCATCCGCCCATCGCACCAGGACGTGGTCTACTGCTTCCCCGTTTTTCCATACCACCTTGGAATCAATAATACTAATAGGACCAGCTACTGGCCTATTGCCTCGAAGAGTTGTTGGCAACGCAAGTGGCTCAATATCTTCCCCCACAATGAACTCGCGCAATAGGCTCACATGGAAAACATCATGTATACGTGCGCCCTCGGGCAAGCGAAGTCTATACGCAACAGGACCAATTCGTTCCATAAGGCCCGTAATACCGACGAGATAGCTTCGCGGACAATGGTTTGGCAACTGAATATTGGCGATAGGGCTGTAGCTTTAGCCAAACGAGCTCTCCGACTTCAAATTCAACATGCCGACGACGCTTGTTTGCAGAATCTCGCATGCGTTGTTGTGCGACCTCCAAATTCTTTCACAACTGGACTAACAATTCACCCCGCTGTCGAATCATATCTGCAATTGCGGGAGGTGTGCGCAGCGAAGGAGACGCCGCGACAAGCAACGGTGGCTCGCGCCCATACAAGGCGCGGTACGACGATGTGCCCAATCCTGCGTGATGAAAACAATTAAGGGCAAGTTCAGCCCATGGCAAAAAATTACACCACTTGGACGGCATCTCGGATGCGAAGGCACGGAGATATTGCTCGAGTCCTCGATTTCGCACTTCCGTTTGACCATCCGATTGCGGGTGATAAGCTGTGGTAAAATGTAGCTTTGTACCACTCAAACACATCATTTCCTCCCATGTTGCATTCAAGAAAACAAAATCTCTGTCAGAAACCAAAGTACGCGGAAAACCATGGTGACGAACTACAGTATTAATGAACAAGTGAGCAACACATACCGCATCAAAACGTGCCGGGAGAGGAGAAAAATTGGCATACTTTGACAAACGGTCGACCACGACCATAATCGAAGAATACCCATGCGACGGAGGTAAACCTGTAATGAAATCCATAGATACATCCTCCCAGACCTGCGATGGAATCGGTAACGGCTGTAAAAGGCCGGCCGGCTTCTGAGTAGAATATTTCGTCGTTTTACACACCTCACAAGCCTCGACAAAACGACGAACATCACGACGCATCTTAGGCCAATAAAAACATGCCGCCAGTAATTTGAACGTGCGTTCATAACCCGGGTGACCCGCCATAGGCGTGCTGTGGTGCTCCTGTAGCAAAGCGCCCTTGACTTTGGAGTTAGGACTCAACAAAATTCTCCTATTAAAGTAAATAAGACCATCGACCCAAGTAAAATGAGGAGAGGCAGATCCAGCTTGAATATTGGCGGCTAGCTCCACCAAGTCAGGAAGGGTGGATACTTCCTGCCGAACGAGATCAAGAACTTGAGGAATAGGTTCCGACACCAATGACAGGAGCGCGGTGTCGGAGAGTGCGGATTCTGGCGATTGTCCGTCAACCGTAGAAGACTCGGCGCCAAGCGAAGCAGCTGTTTCGTCGCGGCGTGATAAAGCATCCGCTGCTTTATTTGTCGACCCCTTTTTATACTCAATGAGGAAATTATAACCCATAAGCTTCCTAACATACAGGTGTTGATCCGGGGTTTGAATGACCTGCTGTAACAAGTCCTTCAAACTCTTTTGGTCACTGCGGATAATAAACTCCCGACCAAGCAGATACTGACGCCATTTTTGAACGGCCTCCACAATTGTGTACAACTCCTTATGATAAGTCAATGCCACCTTTCGACGAGGACCCAATTTCTTACTGAAATAGGCTATAGGATGCTTATCCTGAATGAGTACAGCGCCAATGCCCACATCCGATGCGTCGGTCTCGAGACAGAAAGTCTTCATGAAGTCCAGCAAGCTTAAGACCGGCGCCCTAGTCATGGCTATCTTCAGTTTTTCGAACGCCGTCGTAGCTGCATGGGTCCAAAGAAAAGAGTCCTTTTTTAGCAAATCCGTGAGAGGGGAGGCGAGCATTGCGTAATGCTTGATGAAACGGCGGTAATACCCCATTAAACCCAAGAACCCGCGAAGTTGTTTAATGTTGTTCGGAATAGGCCAAGCAGTCATAGCGTCCAGTTTGGCGGGGTCTACTTTCAGCACACCGTCTGTGATTAAATGACCCAAGTACTCCACTGTGGTGTTGCCAAAAGCGCATTTAGACAGCTTCACAAAGAATTGTTGATCACGCAGAAGAGTAAGGACCTCGCGGACATGCAATACATGAGAATCCAGTGTTGGGCTGTAAACCAAAATATCGTCGAAAAAAAAAATGACGCACTTGCAAAGTAGTGGTCTGAAGATGTGATTAATGGCTGCTTGAAATGTCGAGGGAGCATTCGTGAGGCCGAAAGGCATCACTAGAAACTCGAAATGACCGTCGTGAGTGCGAAAAGTCGTTTTGAAGACATCATCAGCATGCATGCGGATTTGATGGTAACCAGAACGCAGGTCCAACTTGGAAAAATAACTGGCCGATCCTAACTCGTCGAATAACTTATGCAGTCGGAATAGGAATGTGATCGGGAACGGTTGCCATGTTCAACGCCCGGTAGTCAATGCTAAAGAGAAATGTGCCATCCTTTTTCTGAATGAGTAAAACCGGCGAGGAAAACGGGCTTTGGCTGTGCTGTATAATGCCCTGGTCGAGCATATCCTTAACTTGCCGCTCAATCTCGTTTTTCTGAAAATACGGGTAGCGATATGGTCGCACATTGACGGGCTTTGCATGAGGAATCAAGTGAATCTTATGGTCGAACGGCCGGGGTGGAGGCATTCCGTGGGGCAGCTCGAATACTTGTTTAAACTCGTGCAATACGGCTAATAAAGCAGGTGGAGTGTCCGGACGAAATACCAATTCGGCCTCTGCAGTGAGCGAAGTCAGAGAAGCCGTCAAGGCCGAATCGTATGGCACGATTTCATAGAGCTCTGTGTCTGGTGCAAAAGAGGTAATGAGAGCGAGTGAGCTGAGAGATACCGCTTGAGGCGGTGGGTTTAAGCCACAAATCTTGCGTGTTTTTCCGTCTTGGGTGAATGCCAAGGTCTTGCCGACAAAATCAGCCGAGACCTTCCCAAGTGATTCCAGCCATGCCATCCCAAGAATAATGTCTGACCCATGGACAGCCAAGATGCGGAGATCAATTGTGAAAGTGATGCCCTGAAGATGGAGTTCTGTTTGACGGGCGACGAAAGAGCAAACCAGCGAAGATCCGTTGCCTACGTAGACACGAAAAGGGGGCACCGGGGTCAGCGGTAGATGCAGCTTCTCCACGATATTGGGGTGCAGAAAATCATGAGTGCTACCGGCGTCGATCAGAATAGACACCTCCGACGACTAGATAGTGCCCGTCACACGGAATGGTTGTGAAGGAGAAAATCCCGCCAAGGATTTAAGATGGGACAGATCGTCGGCGATGACGATATCTCCACTGAATTGTGCGTCGTCTGTAGTATCGACGTCCTCATCTTCATCACCCAAATAGGAAAGCATTTTTGTGGTACAGACGTGTCCTTGAACCCATTTTTCCGGACAGTAGAAACATAAACCTTGTCGAGAACGTTCGACTTTCTCGGCATTTGACACTTGAATGGGCCTGCTAAAAGTGCGATCCCCGTCCTTAGTTTTGAGGTGGCGGCTCGGGGCAACGCCGAGGTGTGAGCGGGCTGCACCGGCTGAGAAATGCGACTGTCGCGCGATGGCCAACGACTACGCAATAACTTCTGTCGTTCCTCCTGTGAAGTACCCAGCCGCAGAGCCAAGGACATCGTCTCTGCAAGGGTAAACGACTGTTGAAGCTCGACCTTCTCCTGGATAGGCTCCTTTAGACTGGCTATGAACATGGGAATGAACATCGATTCCGGAGTGCCTTCCACTCGGTTCAAGTATTTCTCAAACGCTGCATGATACTCTGCGATTGTGCCTGTTTGAGTCAGTTTGGACAGAGGTCCGAGTGCACTGCGAAAACTTTGTGGATCGAATCGGTGGCGCATATCTTCGAGAAAATCCTGCCAAGAAACATATGCATTATTTGCTCGATAATTAAAGATCCAATCAGAGGTAGGGGGTTGAAATAACATAACTGCGTAGTGAAGACGCTCCTCCCAGGGAGGTGCAGATGATCAAAGTAATATTGTACTCTCGAAATCCACGACGAGGCATCGGATCCATCGAATCGCGGGGCTTCGACTTTCAACTCCTTCGGCTTGTCATTGGGAAAACGCGTTTGTGTCCCACGCCGAGGAGGGAGATCCCAGTTGGTGAACTGCCGACCCTCATCGATTACACCATCGTCGTCATCGTCATCGTAGTGAGGTAAGTCCCAGGATGTTGGAGGTCCTGTTTGGCGGCTTCCCCAAACGCGTCGAGAGGGTTGGCGATTAGTCCCATGACGGAACTGTCCGAAAATAGCCCCATGTCGTCCACGACCGTCCCCCTCCGATCACCACCATAGGGTGAAGACCAACACGGATTAAACTGCTCGCGTTCCCTAGGACGATCGAAGGTGAAATCCAGGGGCTCGGTCCTTCTTACTCGTCGCTGCTGTGCTCGGTAATGCGGGATGTCCTCATCGTCTCCATCAACACATTAGAACGTTGGGTCTGACTCCGGATGGGTGGCGTGATCAAACCCATCCTCCCAAGGCGGTGGCGGGTGATAATTGTGTCCCGACCGCGACGTGTGCTGTGGGGTTTTAGAAAAACGGCGAGTATATTGGGATTCCATCGCCTCAAGAGGTGCCACAACTCGGCCAGTTCTGCGGCGGACGACCCAGACTGATCTTCCGGCGGTGCTTGAGGGATAAGTGGCGGCTGCTCGTCACGGAAAGTCACCCGGGGGTGCTGACCCGACGATGAACGCGGGGGACCCGTCGGCTGACGGCGAGACGACGCCACGTAAGAGGTCGGATTCAATGAATCCATAGAGTGCGATGTCGAGCGCGGAGGAACTGAATCTTCTAGTGCCAGTTGATAGGCTCACAACTATCGGAGATTGACTCGGTAGCGAGAGACTATCGTCGAACAGAGATACCGGCGTCCCAACTTCGGGGATCGTCAGCGGAAGAGGCTGAACGCGGAACTTCGTCCGTCGGCAGCTAGGGTTAGGGTTTGTTTAGGAGAGAAAGAAGCTTGGCCAAATAATAATCTCATTCATAATACGTAAAAAATAAGAGAGTCAATGCCATATTTATAATCTAAGGACCCTAGATGGTTCGACGTATCCTACCCCCAGGAAAGAACCAACAAGAAAACCCGGATGGAGCTTATCAAAACGCTCGACTCAAATACAATAAAATAATGAAATAAATAAATAATAAGAATATCTAAAACAATCTAATATTACTTCATGATAAAATCCTCTAACCGCCGAGGAGGCTTAACAAGCATCCTCGGCCTTAGTCCGGACTTACGGCTCTTGTCTTTATCGTCAGACTCCTTCGTTATCTCCTTAGTAGCTTCTGATATCGTTAGCGAGCTAGTCGGGAGTGGCGGTGATGAAGTGACCGTATCAACTCCCCCCGATAAGCTTCGACTTGTCCTCAAGCGGAATGTTGGGATAACGTTGCCGAATATCAATAGTAGGTTCCCACGTGGGCGTATTGGTGTCATCCGCCCACCGCACCAGAACGTGGTCCACTGCTTCCCCAACTTTCCATACCACCTTGGAATCAACAATACTAATAGGACCAGCTCATGGTCTACTGCCTCGAAAAGTTGTGGGCAACGAAAGTGGCTCAATATCTTCCCCCACAATGAACTCGCGCAAGAGGCTCACATGGAAAACATCATGTATACGCGCGCCCTCGGGCAAGCGGAGTCTATACACAACAAGACCAATTCGTTCCAAGATCTCATAAGGCCCGTAATACCGACGAGATAGCTTCGCGGACAATGGTTTGGCAACTGAATATTGGAGATAGGGCTGTAGATTTAGCCAAACGAACTCTCCGACTTCAAATTCAACATGCCGACGACGCTTGTTTGCAAAATCCCGCATGCGTTGTTGTGCGACTTCTAAATTCTTTTGCAGCTGGACTAACAATTCTCCCCGCTGTCGAATCATATCCGCAATTGCGGGTGGTGTGCGCAGCGAAGGAGACGCCGCTACTAGCAACGGTGGCTCGCGCCCATACAAAGCGCGATACGGCGATGTACCCAATCCTGCGTGATGAAAGCAATTAAGGGAAAGTTCAGCCCACGGCAAAAAATTACACCACTTGGACGGCATCTCGGACGCGAAGGCACGGAGATATTGCTCGAGTCCTCGATTTCTCACTTCCGTTTGACCATCCGATTGCGGGCGATAAGCCGTGGTAAAATGTAGTTTTGTACCACTCAAACGCATCATTTCCTCCCATGTTGCATTCAAGAAAACAAAATCTCTTTCAGAAACCAAAGTGCGCGGAAAACCATGGTGACGAACTACAGTATTAATGAACAAGTGAGCGACACGTACCGCATCAAAACGTGCCGGGAGAGGAGCAAAATGAGCATACTTTGATAAACGGTCGACCACGACCATAATCAAAGAATACCCACGCGACGGAGGTAAACCTGTAATGAAGTCCATAGATACATCCTCCTAGACCTGCGATGGGATCGGTAACGGCTGCAAAAGGCCGACCGGCTTCTGAGTAGAATATTTCGTCGTTTGACACACCTCACAAGCCTCGACAAAGCGATGAACATCACGACGCATCTTAGGCCAATAAAAACTTGCCGCCAATAATTTGAACGTGCGTTCATAACCCGGGTGACCCGCCATAGGGGTGCTGTGGTGCTCCTATAGTAAAGCGCCCTTGACTTTGGAGTTAGGACTCAAGAATATTCTCCTATTAAAGTAAATAAGACCATCCATCAAAGTAAAATGAGGAGAGGCAGAACCATCTTGAATATTGGCGGCTAGCTCCACCATGTTAGGAAGGTTGGATACTTCCTGCCGAACGAGCTCCAGAACTTGAGGAATGGGTTCCGACACCAATGACAGGAGCGCGGTGTCGGAGAGTGCGGATTCCGGCGACTGCGCTTCAGCCGTAGAAGACTCGGCGCCAAGCGAAGCAGCTGACTCGTCGCGGCGCGATAGAGCATCCGCTGCTTTATTTGTCAACCCTTTTTTATACTCAATTAGAAACTTATAAGCCATAAGCTTCCTAACATACAGGTGTTGATTTGGGGTTTGAACGACCTGCTGTAACAAGTCCTTCAAACTCTTTTGGTCGCTGCGGATAATATACTCCCGACCAAGCAGATACTGACGCCATTTTGAACGGCCTCCACAATTGCGTACAACTCCTTATGATAAATAGATGCCACCTTTCGACGAGGACCTAATTTCTTACTGAAATAGGCTATAGGATGCTTATCCTGAATGAGTACAGCGCCAATGCCCACATCCGAAGCATCGGTCTCGAGACAAAAAGTCTTCGTGAAGTCCGGCAAGCTTAAGACCGGCGCGCTAGACATGGCTGTCTTCAGTGTTTCGAACGCCATCGAAGCTGCATGGGTCCAAAGAAAAGAGTCTTTTTTGAGCAAATCTGTGAGAGGAGAGGCGAGAATTGCGTAATGCTTGATGAAACGGCGGTAATACCCCGTTAAACCCAAGAACCCGCGAAGTTGTTTAATGTTGCTCGGAATAGGCCAAGCTGTCATAGCCTCCAGTTTGGCGGGGTCTGCCTTCAACACACCGTCTGTGATTAAATGACCCAAGTACTCAACCGTGGTGTTTCCAAAAGTGCATTTAGACAGCTTCACAAAGAATTGTTGATCACGCAGAAGAGTGAGGACCTCGCGGACATGTAACACGTGAGAATCCATTTTTGGGCTGTAAACCAAAATATCATCGAAAAAAACGATGACGCACTTGCGAAGTAGTGGTCGGAAGATGTGATTCATGGCGGCCTGAAATGTCGAGGGGGCATTCGTGAGGCCGAAAGGCATCACTAGAAACTCGAAATGACCGTCGTGAGTGCGAAAAGCCGTTTTGAAGACATCGTCAGCATGCATGCGGATTTGATGGTAGCCAGAACGCAGGTCCAACTTGGAAAAATAACGGGCCGATCCCAACTCGTCGAATAACTCATCCGCAGTCGGAATAGGAAAGTGATCGGGAACGGTTGCCATGTTCGAAGCCCGGTAGTCAATGCAAAAGCGAAAGGTGCCATCCTTTTTCCGAATGAGCAAAACTGGCGAGGAAAAAGGGCTTTGGTTGTGCTGTATAATGCCATGGTCGAGCATATCCATAACTTGCCGCTCAATCTCGTTTTTCTGAAAATACGGGTAGCGATATGGTCTCACATTGACGGGCTTTGCATGAGGAATCAAGTGAAACTTATGGTCGAATGGCCGTGGTGGAGGCATACCATGGGGCAGCGAGAAAACTTGTTTAAACTCGTGCAACATGGCTAATAGATCAGGTAGAGTGTCCAGAGGAAATACCAATTCGGTCTCCGCAGTGAGCGAAGTCAGAGAAGCCGTCAAGGCCGAATCATATGGCACGATTTCATAGAGCTCTGTGTCTGGTGCAAAAGAGGTAATGAGAGTAAGCGAGCTGAGGGATACCGCTCGAGGAGGTGGGTTTACGCCACAAATCTTGCATTTTTTGCCTTCTTGGGTGAATTCCAAGGTCTTGCCGACAAAATCAGCCGAGACCTTCCCTAGTTATTCCAGCCATGCCATCCCAAGAATAATGTCTGACTTGTGGACAGCCAAGATGCGGAAATCAATCGTGAAAGTGATGCCCTGAAGATGGAGTTCTGTTTGACGAGCGACGAAAGAGCAAACCAATGAAGATCCATTGCCTAAGTATACACGAAAAGGGTGCACCGGGGTCAGCGGTAGACACAGCCTCTCCGCGATATTAGGGTGCAGAAAATCATGAGTGCTTCCGGTGTCGATCAGAATAGACACCTCCGACGACTCGATGGTGCCCGTCACACGGAAAGGCCGTGAAGGAGAAAATCCCGCCAAGGATTTAAGATGGGACAGATCATCGGCGATTACGATATCTCCACTGAATTGCGCGTTGTCTGTAGTATCAACGTCCTCATCTTCATCCCACAAATAGGAAAGCATCTTTGTGGTGCAGACGTGTCCATGTACCCATTTTTCCGGACAGTAGAAACATAAACCTTGGCGAGAACGTTCGGCTTTCTCGGCATTTGACACCCGAATGGGCCTGCTAAAAGGTCGATCCCCGTCTTTGGTATTTGAGATGGCGGCTCGGGGCAACGACGAGTTGTGCGCGGGCTGAATCGGCTGAGAATTGCGATTGTCGCGCGATGGCCAACGACTACGCAGTAACTTCTGTCGTTCCTCCTGTGAAGTACCCAGCCGCAGAGCCAAAGACATCGTCTCTGCAAGGGTAAACGGCTATTGAAGCTCGACCTTCTCCTGGATAGGCTCCTTTAGGCCGGCTATGAACATGGGAATGAGCACCGATTCCGGAGTTCCTTCCACTCGATTCAAGTATTTCTCAAACGCTGCATGATACTCCGCGATTGTGCCTGTTTGAATCAGTTTGGACAGAGGTCCGAGTGCACTGCGAAAGCTTTGCGGATCGAATCGATGGCGCACATCCTCGAGAAAGTCCTGCCAAGAAACATACGCATTATTTGCTCGATAATTAAAGATCCAATCAGAGGCAGGGGGTTGAAATAACATAACTGCGTAGTGAAGACGCTCCTCCTCAGGGAGGTGCAGATGATCAAAGTAATATTGGACTCTCGAAATCCATGACGAGGCACCGGATCCATCAGGGCTTCACCTTTCAACTCCTTCGGCTTGTCGTTGTGAAAACGCGTTTGTGTTCCACGCCGAGGAGGAAGATCCCAGTTGGTGAACTGCCGACCCTCACCGATTACACCATCGTCATCATCGTCATCATAGTGAGGTAAGTCCCAGGATGTTGGAGGACCTGGTTGGAGGCTTCCCCAAACGCGTCGAAATGGTTGGCGAGTAGTCCCATGACGGAACTGTCCGAAAACAGCCCTACGTCGTCCACGACCGTCCCCCCTCTGATCACCACCATAGGGTGAAGACCAACACGGAGTAAACTGCTCGCGTTCCCTAGGACGATCGAAGGTGAAATCCAGGGGCTCGGTCCTTCTTACTCGTCGATGTTGTGTCCGGTACTGCGGTATGTCATCATCGTCTCCATCAACACCTTCAAACGTTGGGTCTGACTCCGGATGGATGGCGTGATCAAACCCATCTTCCCAAGGTGGTGTCGGGTGATAATTGTGTCCCGACCGCGACGTATGCTGCGTGGTTTTAGAAAACCGGCGAGTATATTAGGATTCCATCGCCTCAAGGCGTGCGCGCAACTCGGCCAGTTCTGCGGCGAACGACCCGGACTGATCCTCCGGTTGTGCTTGAGGGATAAGTGGCGGCTGCTCGTCACGGAAAGTCATCCGAGGGTGCTGACCCGACGAAGAACACGGGGTCCCGTCGGCTGACGGCGAGACGAAGCCACGTAAGAGGTAGGATTCGATGAATCCATGGAGTGCAATCACGTGCGCGGAGGAACAAAAGCTTCTAGCGCCAGTTGATAGGCTCACGCCTATCGGAGAGTTACTCGGTAGCGAGAGACTACCGTCGAACAGAGATACCGGCGTCCCAACTTCGAGGATCGTCGGCGGAAGGAGGCTGAACGCGGAACTTCGTCCGTCGGCAGCTAGGGTTAGGGTTTGTTTAGGAGAAAGATAAGCTTGGCCAAATGATAATCTCATTCATCATACGTAAAAATAAAGAGTCAAGGCCATATTTATAATCTAAGGACCCTAGATGGTTCGACGTATCCTACCCCCGGGAAAGAACCAACAAGA
>JAOWBJ010103463.1:0-14591 GCA_028566335.1 Monarda citriodora | reverse complement strand
AGTGATAAGAGGCCCCATTATTGCTCCCTGCACAAAATTAAAAAAGAGAAATTTCAAGTGGATAAACATTCCAAGGTTTTCATACCTTATCCAATGTCACTCATGATTACCAATCTTCCAAGAACCTAAATTAGCAAATGAATCCTATCATTGAACGAAACGAAACAAGAACTCAAATTCCATCTTGTTTTAGTTCAAGAACAGGGGGTAACATTATCAATAAGCCCACCCATTGTGATTCACTTATTTGACTATATTGTTGCTAGAATAACAAAGGGAAGCCAATCAAGTCACCATATGCTGATTTTCATAATCATGACTGGAGTATATATACCCAATGCCTGCCCACATGGAGGGCCATAGCACTCCAAACGGCTGGCTACTTGCTAGCAATGAACCAAGTATCCATCTCCCAATAAAGGCAAATATAATTGAGGAAATAAAAATATTAATACTACTACTATTATGTAGGAGTTTATATTCATAGTCCAACATGCTCTAAGACAAGAAACACTAGTATCATGTATGAGTTGATGTAGCTTGACAAAGCTGAAGAAAACCATGGCAGGCAAATACTCCCTCCTAAGTAACAACTAATGCAGAAAACACCAACAAAGAGGAATTAATACATTACCTCTAAGGCAGAGGAGAACAATGTCATCCCACCAATGATGCTGAGACCAGTAAGGTAAGCACTATAACCAGTATTATCCTCCTGTATTTCTGTGGTTCCATATTCCGTAAGCACTAGATGAATTATGGACACTGTAATTCCCAATATGTATTTCCCCTCCAGCACCAACTGCAGCGCTGCCGGAATTGTCGAAATCCAAAAGGGAAACAGAGGCAACAAGCAACTAAGAAATGCAAGCACAGTCGACATGTAGAGAAAATGTATAGAAAACAATCTGAAGAGAAGCCACGTCATACAACCCTGATAGAAAGCAATCTCTACAGTTGCCAACAGAACCCCTGAAATGGCTTTGTCCAACACTTCAACGCATCGATCCCTTGCAGAAGGTGAGATAGGAATCATGTTCATGACTTGTTCAGTAACCCCACCAGTTTCTGATGTGATCAGATAATACAAAACCCAAAAGAAAACCATAGATTGCGAAACAAAGTTGAGTAGCCCTGCAGCACCAGAAAGAATGGAGCTTCCAATCAAGAACAGCAGCTTAGCACTTCCACCTAGAACAGAAGTACTGCTTACTAGTAGACTCTGCATCACATTCATTCCTTGAGAAGCAAATCCTTTGGCCTTCTCCACCAAATCCTCTCGCGTGATCAACACTTCCCTGAAAAGGGAGTCGATTTCTGAATATATCTGCCCCCATTGTCGCTCCCTTGCTCTGTGCTTCAAGCTCAAGAATCTCTCAGTATAGGGGGAAGGGGCCATCAAAGCTGTAGATTTCAAAGTAGAGTTCCCTGAAGGAGTCGTTATGATAAAGTGTTTGAATCCCACAACAATTTCAGTCATATTATATTGCATTGCCAAAGAATCAATTTGATCAGACACAGTCTCATAAAGCTTGGTAGAATACATATCCACCATTCCAGGCACATCATTCTCATCCATCCATTTCTTGACTCCAATCTTCTCTGCGTAGTTGCTTTCTTCGACGTGCGATTTAAGTGCATAAACAGCATCCTTCCCCTCCAAACCAATCTTATAAGAGAAGAAAATCACGCCAGCTATGGAGCCGACTATCATTGCAACAATCAACCCTATAGCCACAAAAGTCTTTAATCGATATAATATCGCCGAGGTGAACTTTGCACTCATCGGCAACCTACGGAAACTGTTGCGTCTGAGTGTACTGACTCTGCTCATGGTGGAATCCACAGCATTACTGGTAAACATGAACCCTAATGCAACGAGTGAAATCGACCCCATTGCACCAATCGCTTCATACGCCGTCACAAACACCCAAAACGAGACGAGCCATCTCACCAATTTATAGAAGGCGCTCTTCTTCCTCCTCACAGGAGTGGCCTTCTTCTTCCTAAGAACAACTCGCATAACTAATTCCTTAACCTCAACGAGAGTGCCGAAGAAAACTCTGAATATGGCGACAGGGATAGCCAGAGTCGTCTCGGTCAGCCCTAATTTCAACGGCTCCGACCAGAATCCGAATAGGGCTTCCTGGATGCCTCTCAGAGGAATCGAACAGAGGACGGCCCACAGAATTGGCCTCAGGAAATTCTCGAGAAGTTTGCCGACTCCAAAGACGAGGAAGATCGTGAAGGCGAGGCCGGCGTGCGCCATGGCGATGTAGAGAGCTAGGCGCACCTGGGGATCACTGGTGAGAGAAGTGCCATCGTCATTGGGGGCAGACGACGACAACGGCGGCGCGTGGGGCTGCGGCGGAGGAGGGTGATCGGTGTCGGGCTTTCTAATTGAGGCGGATCGGAACATTTCCTGCCACGGGGGAGAGAAACAGGTGGATTTTGATTTGGAGTCGGAATCATAGGGCACCAACTCCATATCAGTGCCCTCTTCTCGGGAGGGAGAAAACGAAGGGAGATAGCATGAAAAGTGAAGCAATACTGTCGAGAGAGAGAGATGACGATGGATGCTGATTGCTGACAGAGTGGAAGAGTTCAGAGAATACGGAGATGTGGGAATTGGGAATTTACGTGGTTGGATTTTGACTTTTGATAACTTCTTCTTCTCGGTCGATACATGTGCGTTATAAAATGCTAATACCTCCATCCCATGGGATTAGTCTCATTTGGGATGGGTACACAAATTAAATTAAGAAAGGTAGAAATATATGGTTATAATTAATTTTGAGAGGAGAGAATTATTTCTGACCAAGTATTTTTTGCTAAATTTGGAAATGAGACTAATAAATGGGATAAACTAAAATGGTAAATGAGACTAATTAGATGGGATGGAGGTAGTACCTCTATATATGTACTACTTACGTCTCTTTATATCTCATTATACTTAACTCTATTTTCTTTTTATACATTTTATTTAATTATTTACTTTTTAAATCAAGTAAAAAATATTTGGCTATAATTAATTTTCTTTCCTCAAAATTAATTACAACCACATATCATCTCTTTTCTTGGTTTCTGTGCCGGGTCAACTATGGACAACTATAGTGAAGGTAAATAGTAACTAGTACGATAAATATTGATACTCAATCTGTCTCGTTTAATTTAATTTGATTTCGGCACATAAACTAATAAAACATAGAAAATTTTAAAATGATATTAATTGTGTAATAAACTTTTGTTATTTTACGAAAGTAAACTAATGAAATGAGACGTCGAAAAATTGACTAATAAAATGGAACAAAGAGAGTGATCGATCTCCACTTTTCAAGAGCCCGTTAACATGCAAAGAATTAAAGAACGTAAAAAAAAAATAGAGAGATGACACGAGGGTTTACGTGGTTCGATCCGCAATGTTTAGCAGATCTACGTCAACGGGATAGAAATATGAGCTTTGTATTGCTTGAGAGTATGAGTGTGTGTGTGTGTGTGTCCGGTCCTACTCTAGCTATGACTCCTTCAAGATCGGAGTTTAGTGGGCCTTAAAGATATACATGAGGCCTTTTGTTATTATCTTTTTACATAAGGTGTATCCGAATCCATATCTCTCTATGATATCTCTTGAGGATATGCTTGGATTTGGATTTAGAGTAGGAACACGTGAGCAGTTCGGAGTCCGGAATGAGCTGGCCGGCGCTGCGGACTAGGCCTTGTGCGGACTAGGCCGCATGGCGGGCTGCGATCTCCGCGCGCTGCGATCTCTTTGGCCTTGTATTTGGGCCTAATAGCGTTGGGCCAAGCTCTTCATCGAAGTCCAAATTCGTTGGGCCTAGTGGTTGGGCCTAGGTATTGGGCCGTATTCTATCAATTATTATTATTATTATTATTATTATTATTATTATTATTATTATTATTATTATTATCCGGGATAGACTCGACATGCCACGACTTCCGGCAGAGGAGTCGACCTACCACGTCTCTCAGCGGAGTGAGTTGAACCCCGGATCCACCCAAAATATCATCATTTTACCATACGTCAAATATTAGTTTAAATAATAGCTTTGGGTCTTAGAGTGAGAATAAGCCCAGAAGTAGAATTAAAAAGAAAAAGAATAAATGCACCAGCCAAAAATCGAATCCGGGTCTGTAACGTGCTTCACTTTCTATTTTTTAAGGATGCGGGATATTTTTGACATTTCAAATGTAACAAAAAGGTAACAATTTCTAAACATATGGATGTGAATAATTATTATTTAGTACTACCTCCATCTCATCATAGTTGTCTTAGTTTGACCTGACACGAAAATCAAGAAATGAGATGATATGTGGTTGTAATTAATTCTAAAAAAAAGAGTTAATTATCGTCAAGTATTCTTTACTCGATATATAAATTAGATAAGTAAATGAGACGGACTAAAAATGAAATAAATACAAATATAATGAGATGAAGATAGTATTAGATATAAAGAATTGCTAATTGTATCATTAAGTTCTCTAATTATTTCCTAAATGAAAAAGCAAACAATAAACAATAATTTTAAGACCGCTCGAAAAGGATAATTTTAAGATGGAGGGAGTATATGAGAGAAATACCTTAAATTGAAGGGATTAAGAGTATAATTAGAAAAGCAGCAATCTCGGAGCTCAAATTCAGCATATATAAAAGCGGTTGAATTTGTTTGTAAATTAATTTGGTGCAGCTACAATTTTTGTGCTTCAGTTAACGCATATTTCATGCATAATCCATCGGCATTACTTAATAAAAAGTTTGCTATCTCATCCGGTGAAAAGTAAAATTCTTATTTTGATAGTTATGAAAAAAGTCATAACCTTAATTACTACCCCATTTAGCATAATCTTCGCAGCATAAGATTGTACGCAAGTGTATGAGAGTGTATATATATACATATGATTCATCATCATTTCCAATAGCAACGGCTCTGACAAATAACTCCTTTCGCAACACTGCCACTGCGCCACTGCCATTCTCTCTCTCTCCCTCCCTCTATCTGCACAGCGTAACAAACAACCAACACGAACCAACCTTTCATCCACTCTTTCTTCTTCTTCTTCTTCGCCCTTCACACACACACACACATCGATCTTTGCTATTTACACTTATATTTTTGTATTTTCTTTCCCTTCATTATGAGGAGGCTATCGGCGTTCCAAACGCGCCACTTTCCGTACAAAGACCACGACCCTCTCGTCTCCGTCGCCTCCCCGAGAACAGTAGTGCCCTCTCGCAGCCGAGCGCGGATGGCGTCCGCCGACCTCGCCACCGCGCGCCGCCGCAGGAAGATCGTCCTGGTCATGGGGCCCACGGGCTGCGGGAAGACGAAGCTCTCCGTCGAATTGGCGTCGACGTTCTTCCCTTCGTCGGAGATCATCAATTCCGACAAAATCCAAGTCTACCGCGGCCTCGACGTCACCACCAACAAAATCCCACTCTCCGACCGCGGGGGCGTCCCCCACCACCTCCTGGGGGAATTCGACCCATCCGAGTCCCACCCCGAGTTCACCCCCTCCGACTTCCGCTCCTCCGCCTCGCTACTCATCTCGCAAATCCACTCCCGCGGCAACACGCCCTTCGTCGTCGGCGGGTCGAACTCGCTCATCTACGCTTTACTGGCGAGGAATTTCGACCCCGGGTCGGACGTGTTCGGCGAGCCGGACACGGCCATATGCAGGGGGCTGAGGTACAGCTGCTGCTTCATCTGGGTCGACGTCTCGCCGCCGGTGCTGAGCGAGTACCTTGTCAAACGAGTCGACGACATGCTCGCCTCGGGGATGTTCGAGGAGCTGTCGGAGTATTTCGGCGGCGGCGAGTCGGACTCGCCGAGTCAATTCGGGCTGAAGAAGGCAATCGGAATCCCGGAGTTCGAGAAGTATTTCCAGAGCTTTCCCGGGAAAGCGCGCGGTGATTGGACGGGTGATGCTGACGTGGCGAAAAGGAAAGCCTACGAGGAGGCGGTGTGGGCCATCAAGGACAACACGTGTCAGCTGGCGAAGAGGCAGTTGGGGAAGATCCTGCGGCTCAGGGACTCCGCCGGCTGGGACTTAAAGAGGGTCGACGCCACGGCGGCGCTGAGGGCGGCGATGGGCGGCGCGCCGCGGCGGAAGACGGCGGAGCTTTGGAAGAGAGAGGTGGTTGATCCCAGCGTGAAAATTGTGAAGCGATTTTTGACGGATTAGGTCAACGAGCTCTGTTCGAGTAATTATGGTCATTCCTTAATTTTTTAATTTATTTTCCTTACTAGGTTTATTTTTTGAGGAATTAAAAAAAACAAAAAGAAGAAACAAGTTTTTGGGCGGCGGAGGCGGCGGCGCCGCGGCGGGATACATACTGTGGTGGTGGACAGAAGGATGACTAATTTTGGGCCAATTTTATTTTCGAGATTAAATTTTGAATTTTCCCTAGCGTTTGTACATGGAATTTGAATCATATCATCCTACTATCTCATTAGAATTACTATATACTTTTTTGACTTCTTCGATAAACAGTTTTACTTAAATTATAATATTATTTTAAAATAATTTTTTTATGAATAATTGAGTAGTATCCCGTAAATAAAACACTTTAAAACAATATTATAAAATTCTTATTAAATTTTGATGAAAAGAAAAAAACAATATGACATATTATAATGAAATAAAAGTAACAATAATATTCTTCTGGAGATGGAATTAATACAACAATTTTGAAATTTTGAATCGTATATTGCATCTAATTTAGAGCGATGCCAATCATATAGTGTCGGCCAAAAGTTTTAGTTATATAGTATATTTTTAATATGTAACTCAAAAACTACGTATAATTTATTTATGTTTTTAGAAATAGCCCTTTAAATATTTAATAATTTTTATTATTTTAAAAATTGCTACTTCTTCATTTTAAAAAATATGAAATCATTGAGGAAAAAAATACTTTTATATACAAATTTAAAAGTAATTAATGTAGTATAATATTATTTAGTATTTTAAAATTAAAAATATTATAAAAATATCGTTATGTGTTGATCACATTATAGTCGAATATCATGATTATTTATATTATTCCAGATTAATTTATCTCTCTTACACTCCTATCTTCTCTCTCTCCTCCATCGAAAAATACCGAATATTTGATCTCTCACCAAATGTTGTTGCTATAATATTTCCACTATTTCCATTATTTGCTAACACAATAAATTTGTAAATTAAAATGAGATATATATCTAAAACAATACTAATCCGGGGAACCGGCCCGCCATTAGGCCACAACCGAAATGAAACAAGAGTATTATCTCCCGATGATTATATTTGTTTCATTTTTTATTTTGGGTCAGATTATTATACTTGTCTCATTTTTATTTTGGGTAAAGAATACATGGTCAGAATTAATTATTTCTCCTCATAATTAATTACAACCACATATTATCAACTTTATTGGTTCATGTGCCGAATCAAAATGAGACAAGTATGCTGAACGGGAGGTAGTATATTCTATTCTGGCCATAAATATTAAAAACGTCAATTTTATCTTTTAGCCATAAATACTACTACCTCTATCTCATACTTATTAGTCTCACTTCCTTTGGGTACAATAGTCAAGGAAGTGTGTTAATTGTGGATTTAATTTTGTCATGTTAAACTAGATTTTCAGAAATATTGATGGCAGCTTTGTTATCAGAACAACCTGCATGGTTTTGATGAGTGAAGATCGAGCTCTATCATGAGCTGTTTTAACCATAGTATCTACGTAAGCCCTTTCTTGATTCCTGAAATTCCGTCTCTGCACTTGACAATGCAACCTTATGTTTCTTAGTTCTACAAGTGACAAGATTTCCGCCAACAAAAATGAAGTATCCAGCAATCGATCTCATGTCATTAGGATTTCTGCCCCAATCTGCATTAGTGCACTCATAAAACTCCAGGTGCTCATGTTTCTTAAAAAGTAATCCATGCTCAACTGTTCCTTTCAAGTACTGTACAATTCTCAGTACTGCTTCCCAATGATCCTCTTGTGGCGAGTGCATGAACTGACTCACATCACCTACAACATACACCATATCAGGTTTAGTGTGAGAGCGATAGATGAATACTAGTCTCTTATATCTTCCCCTGTTAGTGATTTTTTCTCCTTCGGTTGTATACAACTTGTGAATATGTACCATTGGAGTATATGCGGGTCTACAATCAATCATCCCTACTTCAGCTAGAAGGTCGAGTATATATTTTCTCTGACCAAGGAAGATTCCTTGATTTGATCTTAGAACCTCAATTCCCAAGAAATACTTGAGGAGACCTAGATCATTCATCTCAAATTCCTTGAACAAGTTCTTCCTCAATTTGCTTATCTTTTTCTTCATCATTTTGTGATAATCATGTCGTCAACATAGATGAGAAGACATGCGATCTTCCCAATATTCTTCTTGAGGAACAACGTGTGATCGGAGTTGCTCTGTCTATAATTATATTTCTTCATCGCTTCAGTGAACCTGCCAAACCAGGCCCTCGGGGATTGTTTCAGTCCATAAAGTATTTTCTTGAGTTTGCACACTTCTCCAGGTTGGAACTCCTCGGTGAATCCGGGAATGGGAACCATGAACACCAGTTTTGGTAGTTCTCCGTGCAGAAAAGCATTTGTCACATCAAATTGGTAAAGGGTCCAGTCCTTGTTTGCCGCAACAGAGAATAATACCCTTACCGTGTTGATCTTTGCTACTGGTAAGAAAGTCTCGGATAGTGAATTCCATATGTCTGAGTATACCCTTTTGCCGCAACAGAGAATAATACCCTTATCTCTCAATTGAGCCATCCGGTCTTTATTTGATTATGAACTCCATGTACATCTCACTGTTTTGCCTCCCTCCGATAGTTTATCTTTGACACCAGTATTATTCTTCATCAAAGCTTTCATTTATGTAAACATAGCCTCTTCCAATGCTTATGATTCGTTGCTTCCTCATCAGTTTGTGGAATCACACATTTCTCATATAGCGCTGCTTCGAAAGCTAGTACTATCTTGGTCAAATTTCTCTGAGCAAAACTTGTCACTCCATATCTGCTTCTTGCACCAATCTTTTCGGGGGAGTATCTCTTTTGTGGAATTCCTCGAGTACTTAGGGGTGGAAGAACATATCTTCCTGTCACTGTCCACAATGTTGTCTTATTTGGTATTTGCATAGTCAAACAACAAAAAAAGGTCGGATTCGGAAAAATCTGTCGGTAATCACCAAGAATCTGTCGGTAATGCGATTACCGACAGACAAATTCCGTGGTAATCCGGCCGTTGGAGATCACATTACAGACATAATTTTCTTCCGTCGGTTTTATTATTTTTTAAAATTAATTTCTTTATTTATTTTTAAATTTTTATTTTTATTTCATTTTTTTTGCATTCAATTAGTAATGAAGGTCACTCATTTATATACAAGCAAGTTGCTTCATAAGTTTCCGATGTGGGACAAAATGCACCGGATTACCGTCGGTGATTACCGACAGAAAATCCGTCGATAATTTCCGTCTTTAATCCGTCGGCATTTTGCCGTAAATTTAAAATGCCGACCCGTGTCTTTACCGACAGAAATTCCATCGGTAATCACCCCCGGAACACATTCCATCGGTGATTCCGATGATATCCTGGTGATTTTTTGTAGTGCGAGTAGAATCTGTAGTATCTTCATAAGATCCTAGTTCAAAACGTACTTTGGATATTGGTTGAGAAAGCCTCAAACGGTGCCTAAGAAGACTCCGATATCGAGGCATGTTCGGCCTCTAGTGGAGGAGCATGCTCACTGGCAGTGACAGTTATCTCTGTTTATTCCTCAATCGAGTGATCTGGTGATGACACAAGCCAACTTAGGTGATCCCCGTAACAATTTGTATTACTCATTTTGGAGCTCCTTCATGGCAGTCCGATTGGCTCCAAAATATCCCCCACTTGGTGTGGTGTGGCAATGCATGATTACAGACTCCCATTCCTCTTGAGGGACACATCTTATAATCACCATGTCAGCACACCTTCTAAATAAACAAGGTTTATCCCAAAAATAGAACTTCACGTCATGGAAGAACTTCTTCTTTTGATAATCTTCAAGTCCTTCAGGGGTCACCTTAGCAACAAGGTAATTTACAATGTTAGCATACCATGCTACTTGCCCTTAACCATATAAAACAGATGCTTATCCAGGAATTCTTCATTGATGGCCAACTTCAACTTCTCATCTTCATTCCTATGGTCCAAATCAAAATCTTGGAGTAGCAAGATCCTTCTAATGAGCCGTGGCTTTGCATCTTTCTTCATAAAGAGGTGCTGGATCGCAACATGATTAGTAAAGACGATAGTCTTAGCACCTATGAGATAAGGTCAAAATTTGTCAAATGAATAGACCACGGCTAACATTTCCTTGTGTAGTTAACTTGTGCAGGGTCCAAAGTCTGACTAGCATAATAGATCACCCGTAAAAGCTTATCTCTCTTCTATCCCAAAGGTGATCCTACCGCCACATTACTCATATCACACATTATATCAAATGGTTGAGACCAATCCGTCGAGATGAGTATGGAGGCGCTCATCAGTGCCTCCTTCAGCTTCTCAAAAGCCTGCAAACAATCAGGGGAAAAATCAAATTTCACATCTTTAACTACCAAACTTCAAAGAGGTTTAGCAATTCTCGAGAAATCCATAATAAATCTTCTGTAGAAGCCAGCAAGCCCCAAGAATCTCCTTGCTCCCTTCTCATTTGTTTCTGTTTTTTTTTTAACTGGGGTCGGCTCATCCTACCATGCTTTGAGGTGGAGGTCACCGTCGGTTCATTCTACAACGCATCCCAGACGGAGGTCACCGACGGCTCGTCCTACCACACCTCCAGGCGAAGGTCACCAAACCCAAGGCCCACACACCTCCTTTATTTGGATAAATCCTTCAGCATGCTGGAGGGGAGGTTCGAACCCAGGACCTCCTAGCAGAGGCCTCTTGGTATCCTGCCCTTGTGACCGCTAGGCCACAGGTCCCTTCTTATTTGTGGGTGGAGGTAGTTGCTCAATTGCAACTATCTTCGCTCTATCAACCTCCAAGCCACCTGCAGAAATCTTGTACCCAAGCACAGTTCCATCCCTAACCATGAAGTGACATTTCTCCCAATCAAGCACGAGGTTAGTCTTTTCACATCGCTGCAAAACTTGAGATAAATTATCAAGACAGTTATCAAATGAATCTCCAAAGACTGAAAAATCATCCATAAACACTTTCATAATATGTTCAATCAACTCATGAAATATGGACATCATGTATCTTTGAAAAGTAGCAGGGGCATTACACAATCCAAATGACATTTGCCTATAAGCATAAACACCATAAGGACTAGATAAAAGCTTACTTATGTTGATCTTCAGGTCTTATAAGAATTTGATTATATCCCGAGTACCCATCAATATTCATGCCCAGCCAACCTATCCAACATTTGGTCAATAAATAGTACTACCTCCGTCCACTATTATTAGACCCATTTGCTTTATTGACTTTTGGGCACGCTTTTCCACCGAAACCTAATACGAGTTTTAATACGTGATCTTGAAATATTTTTTTGGTCACGGGATACTTTGAGTGTCATAGTATCTCGTGAGCAAAAAAATATTTCAAGATCGCGTATTAAAACTTGTACTAGGTTTCGGTGGAAAAGTGTGCCCGAAAGTCAATAAAGGAAAGGGGTCTAATAATAGTGGATGGAGGTAGTAATTAGAATATGACCTTTCCTAGTTGAAGCATTTAATGTACGATAATCGATACACACTCTCCACCTAGTAACTGTTCTAGTGGATATCATTTCATCATTCTCTCATTTCACCATAGTTGTTCCCCCTTTCTTCGCTACCACTTGAGTATGAATTACCCACTCACTATCAAAGATGACATATATGATGCCAACATCTAACCACTTTATCACTTCCTTCCTCACCACATTCTGCATGATAGGAATAATTCGCCTTTGGTTTTGGACCTTAAGCTTATAACCCTCCTCTAAATGAATCCTATGTATACAAATTGTTGGGCTTATTCCCTTCAAGTCCGAAATTGACCACCCTATTGCTCCTTTAAATTTTCTAAGGACTCTCAACAAATTATCTAATTCAGAGCTAGATAGAGAGGATGATACAATTACTGGTAGGGTGTCGCATTCTCCCTAAAATGTATACTGCAAATGCGGTGGTAGAGGTTTTCGTTCCTCTTTCTTGTCCTGTTGTTCCTCCTTGCCATCTTCCTCTTCATTCCTAAGAGGTAGGAATTGCTGACGGCATGATCTGGGGATCTCCTTCACTGAATCTAGAGCACCTGCAAACTCAATCAATTCAGGATTGATATCAACACTATTAACAATACAAGATGTAAATTAAGTAAAAAATACACCCCTCTAATTGATCTTCTAATGAGTTGATGTAGGCTACTCGCCTTACACACTCATCCACCATGGTCACCACGTTGCAATTCTGCACAATTCCTCATGCATCTACTTCGTGCTTCTTCAAGGCATCAAAGATAGAAAAGGTCACAATTTAACTATTGAAGCGAAAGGTGAGCTCGCCATTGTCAACGTCGATCAACGCCTTCCCTGTGGCTAAGAAAGGTCTTCCACGAATGAGAGGTACTGCTCGGTCTTCCTCAATATCCAAAATCACAAAATCAGCCTAAAAGACAAACAAAATCGTTTACCCTCACCGATATATCCTTCACTACGCCTCTTGGATAAGACACTGATCTGTCAGCCATCTGTAGCGTGATGGTGGTGGGCCTCAACGGGCCAATCTTCATTTTGTTATAAAGGGACAATGGTATAAGATTGATGCTCGCCCCGAGGCCACACAAAGCATTTCCCACAAAGCAATCTCCAATAGTGCACTCAAGAGTAAAGCTCCCCGGATCCTTCATCTTTGCCGGAAGATTCCTTTGCAAAATGACACTATAGTTTTCTGTTAGGTTGATTGTTTCATGCTGATCCCACTTCTTCTTCTTAGAGACCGCATCCTTGAGAAACTTAACATACCCATGTATTTGCTGAAGTGCCTCAAAGAGTGGGATGTTAAACTGTACCTTCTTGAAGATCTCCCAGAATTTAGAGAACTGTTCATCCTTCTTCTACTTTTGTAGCACTTGGGGAAGTGGTATTTTAACCTCTGATGGCTTGACCATTATGTTCACCTCAGGTTGAACTGCATGAGGTGTTGTCTCGAGTTCCTCCTTCTCTGCCTCTCTTTCTAGACCTTCATAACTTTTGGCACTCTTTAGATGGATGGCCTTGTAATCCTTAGGATTTACCTGGGACTGCCCTGGTGTATGTTGACTGCTCACATCTTGAGCAATATGGCTTATCTGTATGTCTATACTCTTTATGTACACCACCAAGCTATGCACATCAGTTTCCACCTTCTCCAGCCTCAAATTGGTCTGTTCAAAATATTTCCCCGTCTGACTCATGAAGGTATTCAATATTTCCTCTGAAGTTAACTTCTTGGGCTCGATGACTTCTCCATTAGACACATGGAACCCAGAGGTTGTTTGAGGGTATTGTTTAAGTTCTCATATAATAAGTTCAGGTGCACCTTGTTCCCATAGTGGTTGTACCCTCCATCTCCATGGTTGGACCGGGGATTGTTATAATACCTATGGTTTCCCTCTTGGTGCATATAACTAAAATCTTTCACCCTTTCTCGCTGCTCTTGGGAAGATTGTCCCCTCAATTCCTATGAGATCCAGTTTCTTGTGGAGGAGCTCCATCTGCTTGGACATAATATCCATTTGATTGTTATCCAAAGCTGAAGCTACTCGGTATGCTTTGCCCCTCGGGTTACTCCACCCTTCTTGCAATCACTTCTATAGCCTCTGCTTCTCCTTTCTTGAGCAGTGATCCCCCGTGCTCAAATACAATTTACGTTGCGCCTTCGGTATACACCCCCTATAGAATGTAAGAATTTGGTGTGTCGGGATCAATCCATGGTTGGGACACCACTGCATCAAAGCTCTGAATCTTTCCCAAGCTTCTTGGATACTCTCTTGATGATTCATCTCGAATGACACAATCTCAGTTTGTCTTTTCAGAGCCTCGCCAATTGGATAGTATTTTTTCCAAGAATTTCCCCCATGTCTTCCACGTCTAAATAGACTTAGGTGCCATGCTATCAAGTCAATTGTAACGACCGCACTTTGCTAATACTAGCAAAGCTCGGAGCTACGTTATTAGGAATTAAAGAAATAAAATAAAAAGAAAATAAAAGAAACTTTCTTGCTAATTTAAAAGACAGACTCAATTTGCAAGGGGAATTTAATAAAATATTTTATTAATCACTGACAAAATGTCTAAAGGAAAATTCCTTATTCTTTTACAACACTGTGACTCGAAATAGTAAACTCGACAGGCGAGTTAAGTTACATGACATGACTAAGAATTCAAAAGAAAATGACAACGGAATTTCGTGAGCACGTGTATGACGACACGTACTACCAAGAGCATCTTCGACTATTTGACAAAAACTGAAGCCTGCCAGTCACCAAGATTCTTCCCGCTCAACCTGCACGTAGGGAAAACACGTACAGGGCTGAGTACAAA
>JAOWBJ010103359.1:0-14595 GCA_028566335.1 Monarda citriodora | reverse complement strand
ATTATTATTATTATTATTATTATTATTATTATTATTATTATTATTATTATTATTATTATTATTATTATTATGTCGTTTGATTTGGTACTTTATCAAATAATCTCTATACTATAACTTGTGCACCGAATACTGTGAATAACACTTCATTTGTTTCTCGCAAGAGAAAACAACTTTCTAGTTTGAATGAAAAATATCTCTGGCATCTAGGACTAGGACATATTAACCTTAACCGGAATGAAAGGATGGTTAAAGAGGGACAGTTGGACTAGCTCTAGGTTGAGCCATTTTCCATATGTGAATCCTGTTTGGAAGGCAAAATGACCAGTAGGATTTTTAAATCCAAAGAAAATAGATAAGTGTGGTCCAATGTCTACACCTGCTAGAGGTGGTTTTGAGTATTTAATCACTTTCACAGATGATTGCACGAAATTCGGATAGGTTTATTTGATGAAATGAAAGTCTGAATCCTTTGAGAATTTCAAAAGATTTAAGGCCGGAGTTGAGAACCATCATGGGAAAACTATCAAGTATCTTTGGTCTGACCGATGAGGCGAATACCTGAGTAGTGAATTCTTGGAATACATGTTGCAAGCTGGACTCCTAGCTTACTACGCCTAGAACACCACAACAAAATGGTGTTTCAGAAAGAAGGAATCAAACGTTGCTTGACATAGATCGATCTATGATGAGCTATACAAATTTACCAATATCGTTTTGGGGTCATGCCCTTGTTTGTGCAGCTTACATTCTAAACTTTGTTCCTTCAAAGTTAGTACCAAAACGTCCCTTCGAATTGTTGTTTAATCGCAAGGTTAAGCTTAATCACATTCGGATATGGGGCTGCCTGGCACATGTGTTGGATAACAGTGCTGAAAAATTAGGATTTCGTAGTGAATTACGGCTATTCACAGGGTATGCCAAAGGTACGAAATGTTATCTTTTATACAGTCCTCGGGATCAGAAAGTTGTCGTTAATCCCAATGCGCATTTTCTTGAAGAGGATTTTATGAATGAACATAAAAGAAATGAGGGAAAAGGTAGTGTCGGGGCCACCCGTACTAGATAATGCATCACAGACCGCACCGCGTGTTAACACTAACACAAACTTGAGTCTTTGCCTCGCCTCGTCGTAGTGGGAGGATTCCATAGAACCTGAGCGATGGTTGGGTTATGGGGAGGCTTCAGACCTTCTTATAGATAGCGATGAAATCGATCCACGAACGTATGGCGAGGCCATGCAAGATAAATATGTTGACCTTTGGTTAAAGGAAATGGATTCTGAAATAAAATCAATGTATGAGAATGATGTTTATGAGCTTGTTGAACTATCCAAGGGTGTTACTCTTTTAGACTGCAAGTGTGTATTCAAAAGTAAGAGTGGATCTGACAACCAGGTTAACATATGGAAATCTAGGCTAGTGGCAAGAGGTTTTACTCCGAAAGAAGGCATCGATTATGAGGAAACCTTCTTGCCGGTCGTTATGCTAAAGTCAATCTGGATTCTCTTATCCATCGCTGCTCATATGGATTTGGAGATTTGGCAAATGGATGTCAAGAGTGGTTTTCTTAATGGTAGTCTTGAAAAACCCATCTATATGAGCCAACCAGAGGGTTACGTTGCCAAAGGTCAGGAGCATCTGGTTTGCAAGCTTAAAAGTCCATTTATGGGCTGAAGCAAGCATCTCGTGCAGGAACATTTGCTTTGATGATGTAATCCAATCCTATGGATTTGTTTAATGCGATTATGAGAGTTGTGTCTATAGGAAGTACAACGGAAAAATATTAATGTTTCTAGTACTATATGTTGATGACATACTTCTGTTTGGCAACAACGTGAAGGAGTAATCGGACGGACGAACTTGGCTATCCAAGTAGTTCAAAATGAAGGATTTGGGAGAAACATCACATTCTTGGGATTAATATCATTCGTGATCGCAAGAAGAGAATGTTGTGTTTATCTCAGGTAGCCTAATGGATAATATAGTAAAGAGATTTGGCATTGAAACTTCCAAGAGAGGTTTCTTACCTTTCAAACATGGAATTCATCTATCAAAGGAGATGTGTCCTAAGACACAAAAGGAGATAGAAGAAATGAAGGTCATACTATATGTTGGCCCAAAGCGGCGAGTAGTCACACATAGAGAGGGGGTGAATATGTGTGTAAGAAGTTTTCGAGTTATTTTCACTTTTAGAACAGAATCCCCAAAATACCCCTCTTTAAAAACGCTCTCGAAAAGGTAGGCGTCTGCTTTACAAAGACTGGCTTTGTAAAGCGATCACTGCCGAGTTAAAGCTTGTTGTGGAACTTGTTGAGCACTTATTTAGACTCACGCTTGTTAATCTTGACTTAATTAAAAACCGTTTGTTGCTAAGCATGTGTGTGTGTGTGTGTGTGTGTGTGTGTGTGTGTATGAATAAAGAAATGTGAAGTGAAAACAGTAAAGCACGCAAGCAATTTATAGTGGTTCAGAGACAAAGCTCCTACGTCCAATTCTTCCACCAAACTAGGCAGGAATAACGTCTTGGTTTTGTACTTCCTAATGAAGTGACTTATCCAACAAGATACGTCCTCAGCGAATTCGGTGTCACGAGCGGACAGGCGTACAGGTTTTAACCTTCCCCGTGAAGTTACACGTCTCGGTTTTAGACTTCCCGATGAAGTGACCTAGCCTACCAAGCTAAGTCCTCTGCGAATTCGGTCTCGCGAGCGGATAATACAAATCAGGTTAAGTTTGTGGTGAGCAAACTCGGATTTTTCTAACTATGAGAAGAACCTTTGAAAGTAAGAACTAGGCAAATGGTTAGGTTCTTCTCCTTCTTGAATATCTAAGAAATCCTTAGATAAAAAAGGCTAAGGACTGATTTGACTACTACATAGAAAACCAAAGATTGTTTTCTAAGAAACTCAACGACTCTAAGATACAAAAACCTTAGGCAAATATTTCTGAGTACTGGCAGGCTTGAGTATGAGAGAGTTTGTAAGATAGCAAGAATGCGTGAGTTGAGTTTTGAGTCTCTGAGTAAGTCCTATTTATAAGAGAGGAGACAAAAATGTCCGTTAGAGAGGCACAATGTCAACGTCTCTTGTCTTTTAGAGTCTTGCAGCTTTTCATCAATTTCGGGAAGGTTTTAAGGAATGCTTTAGTTGTTGCAGGTTATGGCATGACCATTTCACCGAATATGTACTTCTTTGTCACTGTAGTTGACCTCCCCTTCTGTTGCCCAATCTCGCGTGGCCATGTTTTACTTTGACTCCAGAGTCGTATCAGGAATTTGAATCTTGAAAGGACTTCCGCCAAAGGGAATATTTTCCATGGATATTCGCTTTGTCAACGGGAACATTGTGATTGCTACTCTTGACTTTCTTGCCGAGAAAGCAAAGTCGTCGCTTTGACTCTCTTAGCGAAGATGATTGCTTGGACTCTTCTTCGCTTCAGAACTTGGACGCTTTGACGAAAACGATCACTAATAGCTCCTTCGCCAAATGTAATTCTTGGGTCACTTGAGTCTGAGTTGAAAGCTTCGCTTTATATGAACAACTTAATAAATTATCGATAAGACGCTAAGCCTTCAGTCTTCTACCTTAGCGATAGAACGCTAAGTCTTCAGACTTCTTCTTTCTTAGGCATAGAATCGCTAAGTCTTCAAATCACTTTGACTGGCTAAAATACACATGATAAAATGTGAAGCTTCCTAACAGATGAGCTTCGCTAAGACATTAAAACTTACAAGTGTTCAATGGGGTGATCTTAAACGCTATAATTATCGAAGATATTAGCTAAAGACTTTGGGATCTAATCAAAACAAAAGCAAATAGATTTCCCCCTCAAGCCAATATCCAAACAATTTCTCCATTTTTGATAATACCAAAGCCATCAAAAATTGATTTAACAATTTCCCCTTTTATAACTTATGACGCTATAAATACTACCTAGCATTCTTCTTTGGCAAAGCGATTTCCTCCTTAACGAAAAAACTTGCAAGGAAGAGTCGCTTGACGATTCGCTTCAAACACTAGGAAAGAAAAAAGTTACTACAATTTAAAACATATGTTCCCTTATCTTAGCATCGCTAACAAAAATCGAGAAGATAAACAGACAAAGAGAATGGTCATAGGGAAAAGCAAGAGTAACTATCTTTATTGATTAATTGGCAAATAAGTACATAAGATAATTACAAGAGAGAGAGAGAGGATTTAAATGTGGCAGATACAATAACATTTAATTTCTAGACGGCTTTATCCCGTATGTGGCGTATACGCTGATCATTGCGTCTCGATCCTGGAGCGAAGTCGGATTCTCGATATTGAGAATTACGAGCAAATCCCCAACCTTACACTCGATGAAACTCCTGTCAATGGTATTTTGACCTTCCAACATAGGAGCTTCAAGCGTTCTCTCGGCCGGGGGCATAATGAATCCACTTCCTACCTTGTCAAGAATAATCATCCACAACTTCTTGTGATACGACTCCATGAAACCCACAAAAGCTCCTGTCGCATACAACTGATACACTTTTCAGAAATAGAAAAGCTTGATGAAACGCTCCTCCGCTATTCTCCACTCTTTCATGTTCTCCTCCGGGAGAAACTCTTTGACACGCTTGGCCTTCACCTCCTCTTGAAGATTCTGAATCTCTTTCCTTAAGCGGGGGCATAGAGCTTCTTCTTCTCTTCCTTGAACTCCTCAAGCTCGTGCTTTGCCATCCTGGGCAATCCGCAAAGGATCCTCTCACTCTGGTCCTTGACTTCATCAATCTGATCAGACTTGGCCGCTTCTTCTTTCAATTTGCCAAAAGCAAGATGCTTTCCGAGATATATCAAGCATTTCTTCTCTCCTCCGGATCATGGCATAAGCCTCAGCCATAGATCATTGGCAATCCTCTTAGCCTTCATATCAAAAATGGCTGCGAGGTTCTTCTTTCTTTGCTCTGAGGCTGGGTCTTAAGCTCCCTTCAAAACTTCTTCATCGGAATTCGTACTTTCTCCTTTAACCGCTGCACTCGGAGCCTTCTGCTTCTTAGCAGGCTTCTTCGCCGCTCTCTTCTTCTTCTTCTTCTAGGCCGGTGGCTCTTGCGCTTGGGATTGATCAGCTCTATGCTTTGGCGCACCCTCCGCACCTTCAGATAAAGTCGCTTCAACTGACTTGCCTTTCGATCCAGCGGGGGCTTCGACATCCTTGCTCTGTGAAGCATGTGGCAGTGGCTCTTTGAATGAAATCCCTTTCAAATAGCATTTAGAACTCGAAGCCAACTGAGACACATCCATTTTCCGAGCTTCACTTCTATCTTCCATTTTATCTTCCCCTTGGTGATGGCTCCGCTTGGATCGGAAATTAAAGCGGACGCTTTCACCATAGTGCCTTCCACCGCTTTAGATACCTAGAGAATCATGTTTCCACGAGTGGAGCGAATGATTTTGCTCACTCTCCAGGTAGTTATGTCTTTGAATAATGGCTCAAGATGAAGAACATTTGATTGAGCATGCGAGATTTCCTCATCATGCTTCTTCAGGTGGGCTTCTGCTTCAGCCTTGGCCTGCACCATCTTTTCTTCTAGCAAAGCGATTTATGCCTTGAATGCCTCGGCTTTGCTTGGAGGCACGGATGCTTGGACGGTTGCTTCCTTCTCAGCTAGCTCTTTCTTTATTGTAGCTATTTCATCGTCTTTCTCCTTAATCTCCTTTATCATCTTCTCTTCTCCTTCAGCCTCGAACTTCTGGCTTCCCCAACCGCTTTCTTCACCTGAAAGCGGGCTACCAGATCAAACTTCTCCACTTCTTCTTTAGCGTCGTTGAGCTTTTTTGCTACTTGATCATGGATGGCTTGAAGTGTATTGAATTTGTTGCCTGCTGAGGAGAGCTTTCCTTCATACTCCTTCACTAGCTCCTCCTTCTCTTGTAGCAGTTTGGAAACTTCAGCCACCTTCACTTCAAGCTCCACTTGAAGGCGTTTGCACTGCTCCTCCTTCGCTTTCATCTCCGCTTCACATCCCTTCGCAATCTCCCTGAATTTGGCATTTTCAGCATTGATTTTATTAAGCTAAGCTTGAACGACGTAAAGCTGAGCTAGGCACTTTTGCAGCTCCTCAAAGTTTGGATATCGTTGGCGAGGGGGCAGCTTCTCAAGAATGTTATGATCTGTCTGGGAAACATAAGCTTCCATTTTGTCCCTGACAAGATCTGTGCTAATGATGTTGCTGAAGTCGCTTGAATAGAAAGTATTGAGCAGCCTGGCTTCGTGCTTCTTCATCTCTTCTCTGCCTACATCATCAGCCATCTCGAAAATTTTATAGAACTCAGTGCCACGCACTCGAGTATAGACAAGAAAGTCCACAAGAGCTCGGATATGCTGTTGAGGAGAACGACTTCAGAGAAGTGCTTTACAATTTCTTCTTTTGCTTCCAGCTCCTCCAGCTGAAGCTGTCGCTTGGCATCCGCGAGCGGATCGCTTTCTGCATCAGCATTGAAATTGAAAGCGTTGAGCGCTTCAAGAAAATCAGAGTCAAAATTCTGCATCTCTCATCCACCTTCTGCTTCTCCTACATTCAGTCCTTCTTCTCCCAACAAGGTTTCCAATGAAGCGAACTCCCCCGCTTCATGCACATCCTCCTCTTCTCTTTCTCCTTCTCCTTCTCTTTCATCTTCTCATATATCCTCCATCTCCATTTATACGAACTCAACCTCGGGAACTGAAGAAAGAGGTTGAGTGAGAATTGGATCCTTCTCCCCTACATAAACATCCTCATCTTCTCCTTGAACATATATTGAAGCATTTTTCCCCGCTTCAACATCTACCTCCACATCTCCATCTTTATCGACTAGCCTCCTCATCTCTTTTCTCAGTTGCTTCTTCGATCGCTTCATTTTGGGCACGTACACATCAACAATAAGCTATTAGATTGTTTCTTTAATGTTCTAAGAGGCTTCTGGTGATGGCACCACCACCTCAGAGATTGGAGAATCGAATGGGTACAGAAATAGAGCGGTTGCTTTAACGGTCGCAGGGAAACTCTTATCAAGTGTTGGCACCAACTTGCACAGAGCGAAGGATAATTTCAAACCATACCTCAGGTGCACGCGCATCTCAAAGATTTGCTCCTCCTCCGTCGCTTTAACACTTTTGCTCACCTCAAACAGTTTAAAACATTTGTACTTTTGATTCCGCTGCATGAAAAACAATTTACACTATGTATGAACGAGATCTACTCTTTTCACTTTAGAAATGCCTAGCGCCCTTTTATATGTTCGCTCTAAATTTGCTTTCCCACTATAAAATTTTTCAAGCGACATTTTAAGAGTTCGCTCGAGTCAAAATGTCTACTTTAAATCTTCAAACATTTTAAAATCGCTCGAGTTCGAGCGATTACCTCAGGAGTCCGCTCAAAGTTTAAGTCACTTATTTCCGCTCGACCACGCAAATCCCCTCTTCCTCGCTCTCGTTTGCTTTATCGTAGCGATCGTCCGGGCTTGGCTACCCTTAGCGAGTTCGGGGTCGTTACAGGAGTGGTATCAGAGCTCTTGGTTCGCTCTGAAACTCAAGCATCTTCTTCCTTGTCAAGTCAGTACTTATTCCACTCAGACTGAGTAAAGGTTCTTCAGCAAAAGCCTGTCACCACGACCCGACCTGCTCAACGGACTGAGGTATGTTTTATGGAAGGTTTTAACTAGGATTGACTTCCTGTGTGCCTAATTGCTTGTGTATTTTGCTTGTCAACGTGCTAGGTCGACTAGGGAATTGCTTGATTACGTGGAATACTTGCTTACGTGATTTATATGCCCACGTGAATTAATTGACCTACATGAACTTTGCTTACCTAAGGAGAATTGCCTGCCTATGTGAAACTTGCTTGACTATGTGAACTTTATGTGATGTGTTTAGGTTTCCGAACTTGTTTGAAAATGTGGAATGCTGGGTAAGGAGTGGTTGAACATAGGAAGATAACTTGATCATTACTTGTGAAGCCGCTTGAGAACGAAGTGTTACTTGAGAACATAACCGAACTATTAGGTTGCTCATAAGATCACTTAGAGAGGAGTGGGTTATTCCTGCCTTGCACAAGCGAGAAGTCTAAGGCTCCTATGGCCTGAGATACATAGTAAGGCGATTTAGCTTACCTAGCGAAGTGTTTTCCCCTTGCCTTTTCTTTACGAGAGTATGTATCACGCAAGCATGATGTCGTCCTTTACCGCTTTCCCTAGTATACGATGAACTGCTCGGAGCAACCAAGGTCCCCGTGTTTCTGTTATGGGCGCCTAGCAAGCGATTTTATGAGTGTTGAATTTTTAGAATGCCGCCACGACAAAGAGTACATAGGGGAGAAATTCCCAGAGTAAAGCGAGTTGCTCAAAATGTGGGAGACTTGGAAGCTAATCCACCCCCACCTGATAGGAAGATTGAGGAGCTCTTCCTTCGCCAGGACCCCCTAGTCTTTGATGGGATGGGTGACCCAGCTAGTGCCGAGCTTTGGATAAGGGCCTTGGAGCGAATATTCAACTTCTTGAAGTGTAGCGACCAGGAGCGCCTGGCTTGCGTAGCCTTTTAGATGACCGGGTCCGCTGATTTCTGGTAGAAGGCCAGAAGGAAGATCATGACTCCCGAACAGCTAGCGAACTTTACGTGGGAGCAGTTCAAAGAGGGTGTGTATGACAAGTATGCGCTGAAGAGCTACCAAAAGTAGAAGGAGGCCGAGTTTTACAGCCTAAAGCAAGGAGAGATGAAAGTTACGGAATATGATCGCAAGTTTTGCGAATTGTAAAGGTTTGCGCCCAACCAAGTGGATACGGACGAGAAGATGGCCGAGAAGTTCTGCGCCAGACTTAAGCCAGAATCCAGGATGCCGCTCCCAAGCCACGAAGTTCTGTCATATACGGAATCCTTAAGCCGAGCTTTGGATGTGGAGGCCGCTATGCCTAGTGAATAGCCAGTGATTTCTCCGGCTCCTATGCCGACCCCTGGAGAAAAGCGGAGGTGGATCGATAGCGGAAACAGCAGTGGAAGGAGGCCGTGGCAAGGTCAGTCATGCCCACCAGTTTTCCAGAGACTAGCAAATCCGCCCCCACCTAGTCAGAACCCCCGAGCACCTACTCCTTGTCTGAGGTGCAAGCGGTTCCATGAAGGAGGTTGCCAAGCGGGAATCAACCACTGCTACGCTTGTGGAAGGCCCGAACATTTCGCTAGCCACTGCCCTACTCGCCAACCTCGCTTTAACTCTACCCCGAGATCTGCTCCACCCCAGCAACTTCATGTCATACAAGCCCAACTTGGACCGTCTGCCCCTCTCCCGCCCCAGAACCAACAATTCCGCCTATTCCAGAGGCAGCAGCTCGAAGCTAGAGCGAGCTCTTCCAAGCATCAGTCCGCTAAGGACCAAGGCAATTTGGCAAGTATGGGAACTTCAATAATGTTCCTGTTTTGATTCTATTCAATATCGGATCCTAGCATTCCTTCGTATCTGAAGCTTGTGTAGATAACTTTGATTTGCCTACTAAACCCTTAAGAGCTCCCTTGAACATCGTATCGCCAGTAGGAGGGAGACTTGTCTTAAGTCGCCAGTGCCTTAACCTCGAGATGACTATAGGCTCACTTAAGCTCGTAGCGTGAACCCTCAGTGTTATGCCTATAGTGGACGTAGATGTAATCCTTGGGATGGATGGTTAGCCGCGAACTTCGCTATGATTTTGTGTAAGGAGAGGCAGATTTCCTTTCATTTCCCCGGCCAAGAAGTTACCGTGTTTCATGGGATTTTGATGGGAGGTCGCAAGTCGATAGTTTCGGCAATCCAAGCGGCGAACTTGATAAGAAAATGGAATTCAGCCTACCTCGTCTACATGAGTGGTAAGAAGAAGGGAGGAGGTCGCAAGAGGATAGAGGATGTGGAAGTCGTGCGTGAGTTTCCCGATGTTTTGCCCGAAGTGTTTCCCGGATTGCCTCCGGATAGAATGGTGGAATTCACTATAGATTTAGAGCCCGGATCAACCCCAGTGTCCAAAGCACCCTACCGAATGGCACCAAAGGAGTTAGAGGAACTCAAGGTGCAGCTACAAGAGTTGTTAAAGTTAGGATTCATCTATCCAAGCGTTTCACCGTGGGGAGCCCCAGTTTTGTTTGTGAAGAAGAAAGATGGCTCGATGCGCATGTGCATAGACCGTGAGCTCAACAACTTTGAAGAACAAGTATCCATTGCCTCGGATAGATGACTTGTTCGATCAGCTTAGAGGAGCGAGCGTGTTATTTAAGATCGATTTGCGCTCCGGTTATTACCAGTTGAAAGTGCGAGCAGAGGACATACCCAAGACCGCTTTCCGGACTCGCTATGGCCACTACGAGTTTGTGGTTGTCCCTTTCGGTCTCACCCAAGCCCCAACAGTATTTATGGATTTGATGAATCGAGTTTCCACACCTATTTGGACAAGTTTGTCCTAGTGTTTATCGATGATGTGCTTGTTTATTCAAAGAATCTGGAGAAGCATAAGGAGCAATTGAGAGTGATTTTAGGAACGTTGAGAGTGGAAAGGATGTTCGTCAAGTTCAGCAAATGTGAATTTTAGTTAAATGAAGTCACAATTCTTGGTCATATTGTGTCGTCCAAGGGAATCCAAGTTGACCCCGCCAAGGTAGAAGCGGTACAGAATTGGAAAGTTCCAGCCATTCCAAACGAGATCCGAAGCTTCCTAGGGTTGGCAGGATACTACCGGAGGTTTATTGAAGGGTTCTCTCGAATAGCAAAGCCCCATACTCAGTTGTTGCATAAGGGAGCAAAGTTTGAGTGGTCGCCGGAGTGTGAAGAGAGTTTTAAATTGCTGAAAGAGAAGTTAACGACGACCTCACCTATTCTCGCAGCCCCCGAGCAGAATAAGGAGTATGTGTTGTACACCGATGCTTCCAAGAGTGGACTTGGATGTGTTCTAATGCAAGGAGGACGGGTCATAGCTTATGCATCTCGGCAACTTAGGCCGCACAAGCTGAATTATCCGACCCACGACTTGGAGCTTGCAGCCGTAGTGCATGCTTTGAAGATTTGGAGGCATTATTTATATGGAGTTCGGTGTGAGATTTATACCAACCACAAGAGCCTCAAGTATTTCTTCGAGCAGAGGGATCTTAATATGAGGCAGGGAAGATGGCTTGAGTTGGTGAAGGATTATGATGTGGGATTAACTATGACCCTGGGAAGACTAATGCCGTAGCTGATTCCCTGAGTCGAAAAAGTTCGCCCCAGCTCGCCTGTTGTATCCTTTCGGAAGAGGAAGCTCTCACGAGGGAGTTTGAGAAGATGAAGTTGGAGGTTTTGCCCCCGCCTGAGTCGATCGATAGAGTGATCGCTACGTTGATGGTAGCGCCCGACCTGAGTAGGATTATTGAAGCGCAAAGGAAGGACGAGGTCCTTGAGAAGAAACGAGTAGAGATAATAGTGGGAAGGCCCGGTGTGTTTCGAGAGGAAGCGGATGCTATTAGCGTGAACGGAAGATTGTGCATACCCAGAGCGAAGATTTGAGAAGCGAGATTTTAAGTGAAGCCCACGATACCCCGTATACCACTCACATCGGCAATACAAAGATGTATCAAGATCTCAAAGGGAAGTTTTGGTGGGAAGGAATAAAGAGGGATGTTGCCGCTTATGTAAGAAAGTGCTTAGTTTGCCAACAAGTAAAAGCGATGCACCAGCGCCCCTATGGAAAGTTACAGCCGCTAGAGATTCCCTAGTGGAAATGAGATCATATCGCTCTGGACTTTGTGGTAGGGCTACCAAAGTCGAGAAGAGGAAGTACAACAATATGGGTGATAGTAGACCGATTGACGAAAAGTACCCATTTTCTTTCGGTATCTATGACCTTCACGTTGGAAAAGCTTGGTCAGTTGTACATTCGAGAAATTGTGCGCTTGCATGGAGTGCCGAAGTCAATCACTTCGGATAGGGATTCAAAGTTCACTTCACGGTTTTGGAGGAGTCTACAAAGGAGATGGGGACCAAGCTGAATTTTAGTTCCACTTATCACCCCCAAACCGATGGACAATCGGAGAGGACTATCCAGACTTTGTAGGATATGTTAAGGTCCGTGGTGTTTGACCGAAGCGGTCATTGGGAGCCTGCTTTGCCGTTAGTAGAATTCGCTTACAACAATAGTCACCAAGCGACTAATGGCATGGCCCCATATGAAGCTCTCTATGGAAGGAAGTGCAGGTCGCTGCTCTACTGGGATGGAGTTGGAGAGAGAAACGCGCTAGGCCCTGAAGAGATAAGCGAAATGATTGAGACAATACGGCAGATTAAAGTTCGAATGAAGGAGGCTCAAGATAGACAAAAGGTTTATGCTGATCGTGGACGAGACGAAGTCCAGTTCGCTGTGGGCGACAAAGTATTCTTGAAAGTATCTCCGCATAAAGGGGTCTCGAGATTTGGAATGAGAGGAAAGTTGAAGCCCCGCTTCTTAGGACCCTACTAGATTTTGGAGAGATTAGGCCCCGTCGCCTATAGGTTGTTGGCCTTGCCACCAAGCTTGAGTAGCGTACACGATGTGTTCCATGTGTCCCAGCTTCGCAAATACGTGTATGACCCAAGCCACATAATCTGTCAAGAAGAATTGGAGCTCGCTCTCGGTCTAAGCTACGAGAGCCGACCGGAAGCGATTTTAGATCGCAAGGTGCAACAACTTATAAATAAGTCTATAGCTTCGGTAAAGGTTTTGTGGAAACACCAAGGCCCAGAGGAAGCCACTTGGGAGCTTGAAGAGAAGATGCTAGAGATGTACCCCGAGTTTTTTACGTAGGTAAGCAAAATTTCGGGACGAAATTTCTTTTAAGGTAGGTAAGATGTAACAGCCCAAGTTCCAGAAGCCGCTTGTACTTGAATTTTTGCTTGAAGCCAAGCTTTTTCGTTAGATATTTTGGTAAGGATGAGGTGACTAAGTTTGACTATGTTTTAATTTGAGGTAGTTAAGAATGGTTTTGTTTAAATTGAAGCACTTGATGTGCTTGATTGCGTTAAAAGAATGCCCACTCCCTTGTGATCTTAGTAAGTAAATTACAAGCAGGCGACTTTAATACGGCTATGTTTAGTGTTTATATTGAAATGTGATCATGCTTATGATGATTTGTTGCTCTAAAGTGTCTTCGCCTGTCACTTGAAAGTTATTGTTATGAGTTACTTGTTGTAAGAGTTTTGAGCTCGGAATTATCGTTCCAATCAGTTCGGAGCTCGTTTGAAGCTCGCTCTAGTCCAGATCGGAGTTTGTTGAGATCTGCTTGTTGTGGGTTTGAAGCGATTTTGAGTAAGAAGAGTATTAGAGAGGTTTTCGGTAAGAAAGGTTTTTGAAGCGATTCTGAGGGAAGAAAGTTGTAACCTCCCAGAGCGATTCTGGGAAAATAGTTGTACCCCTTGGAGCGGTTTTTGAAGTCCGCTCGAACCTCGGTTAGACTTGTAAGGCCAAAGAAACTATCTTTAGCCAAGTAAGGATGTATCGATCTTTCCTTGAGGTTTTACCAAAAAGAATTAAGCCGAGGTGAGTTCTCGGGATAGCGGAGTATGAGTCGATGTTGCCTCGTATACCTCCCAACCAGCGTGCGTGCATGCCACTAAGTGAGAGCCGAGAATAAAATATTTAGAGTCAGCCAATGAGAGCCCTTGTCTTGATTTTCCCAATCTTTCCCTCACCTGCAACATGCCACCGCCCCATACTGCCCAATATCGTGCATGCCTTTTCTCGGGACTTGCCACACCCAATAGAATTGCATAGTTTTAATAAAAGAACAATCATTAGGTCTGAAAAGAGTCGCCCCCCACACACCAATAAATACCCACCCACTTAGAGGCTTCATTCCCTTGTTGGCATTTCTAAACTTCACCCAACTAAGAGAGTGCGAGAAAGAGAGATAGAAGCAGAGGCATGGAATTGATCAAGGAGTAGGAGTACCAAACTAAGTCCAAAATCTTCCTAAGGTAATCTCTCTCTAGCTCTCTCTCTATTATATAAAGATTGAGCGATATGCATGTATGTATGTGAGAAACCCCGTAGATAGAACTAATGCAGTACCAGTAAAGTTAAGATTAGAATAAGGTTCCTTGATATTTTCCTTCAATGTAGTACCGAGCACGAAAAGTAGCAAGAAGGTTCCTTAAGAGCCCTGTAGAATTCCTTCATCGTTTCCTCAAACTTGAGTCACTGCTCCATTGTTATTTCCGTCCCTAGAAGAGTGTCTAAGATTGAAATATCCAAGTCACACTGATCATAGCTCCTCCAACTGTTTGAGTTAGTAAAAATCGCTCAATGTGAATATGTCGCTAGCGAGGTTAGCAAGCGACCTTCCAGTAAAGACAAGCAAAGTGTTAGTCCGCTCCAGTTCCGACCTGGACCTTATTTCCGCTAGGACATAGAATTCTTAGCCTAATAGAGCCTTTCTCGAAATAGGAGTATAGACGAGTTCACTCTAACTTACTGATTGCACTATTTTTGTGTCTTTATTTCCGTAGTATTTCGTATTGTTTTAGTATCATTCCTGTAGGTTTTAGTTCAAGTTTACCTTCGTATTTTGTATTTTTGTCTTGTAGGAGAATTGGTGGAGATATTATGCTTATGGGTCGAAAAGTGGCAAAAGAAGG
>JAOWBJ010103257.1:0-14596 GCA_028566335.1 Monarda citriodora | reverse complement strand
TTAAAAGCCGCGTCATAGGGACTCAAATTCGAAACCTTTAATCTTAAAAGCTAACCCCTTACCACTAAACCAACTCATGCACACAAATAATGATTTTTTTATTGTATACGTGTAAAAGTCAATGCTATCAAATTATGATGAAACTCAACCTCCGCAATCATATTTTTCTGGCTATGCCCTGACTCCATACTAAGGGAATTGTAAAAATAATATTACAGTAGCATTGATTCATTAAAAAAATCGCATATAATTCTTTTATGCTACCAATATTTTATATCAGAATTTTATAATTTATAATCACGCATGTTTTTTTTCCTTCCAAATCTATTGGTGCAAAATTGAAAATTGGTGGATAAATCCTCTATGTCTTGGTGGGACCAGCAAGAAAATTCAAAGTAGAAGGAAAAAAACAAACAAACAAACAGTTGGCATTTGACGAATAATAGTAACACGTAGAAAATAGAGAATCTTTTAAGCAAAATTTTCAAGACGTAGAAAACGACTCAGCCATGCACGAACGTTACATTTCATACACACAATCCTCCAAATTACTTTCACCTATAAATAAACTAAGCTTTCTCTCCGACTCCAATCATCATTCCTCTCCATAAATAATTCCCAAGTAACACGATGATTTCACTCAATCATTTATGTGCAACGATTCTCGTTCTTACAGTCTTGATAAGCGTGCCATGCGAGGCGCAAGTATCTCCTACGTTCTACGATAGTACGTGTCCCAATGCACTAACTACGATCCGAACATCCATCCGGCAGGCCGTGTCACGGGAGCGGAGGATGGCGGCATCCCTCATCCGCCTGCATTTCCACGATTGCTTCGTTCAAGGTGATTGAGAATCTCTCCCTAATATTAATCGTGGTTCTTCATAATTGTACATTTTCTACAATCAGGCACTAGCGCAAGCTGAAGCCCTCATTGGAAATGATACTAATAATAATGGTGGGAGTTTGAACAAACAATTGCTTATTCTTACGTTTTCATTACTTTTTTAAGGTTGTGATGCATCGGTTCTTCTACAAGATACTTCGTCTTTCGTCGGGGAACTGACCGCGTTGCAAAATAGGAACTCCGCCAGAGGGTTCGAAGTCATCGAAGCCGCCAAGAGCGCGGTAGAGGGGATATGCCCCGGGGTGGTGTCGTGCGCCGATGTGCTAGCCGTGGCGGCACGCGATGCATCAGTGGCGGTAGGTGGGCCGTCGTGGACGGTGAGGTTGGGGAGGAGGGATTCGACCACCGCCAGCAGATCGCTTGCGGAAGCCGAACTCCCTAGGTTTACCGATCCTCTTGCCACGCTCATCTCCGACTTTGGGGATAAGGGGCTTAGCGAAAGGGACATGGTTGCTTTGTCAGGTACTGTACTGCCACATTATTTTTAATTTAGTGATACTATTTATTTATTTATTTTTTCCAAATTTTAGTTAACAAATTTAATTTAGGATTTGATTGTCCGCGATAATTTAATACTCCCTTCGTCTTAAGTTAGTCGAGACGTTTGCTAAACATATACTACACGAATTATTAGAGTCGTTCACGTGTATTGTAACGGAAAAAATTAAATATAAATTATGTTTGTGGTGAAATGTAATAAATCAAAATTAAAAATTAGATGTTAGTTTAAATAATAATTATTGGGTTTGAGAGTGAGAATATGCGCCAAAGTAGAATTAAAAAGAAAAAGAATAAATACATCAGGCAGGAATCGAACCCGAGTTTGTAGCGTGAATCACTTTCTATTTTGGAGGGTGCGGGGCATTTTAGACATTTCAAATTAAATGTGGCAAAAGTATAATAATTTATAAATATAGGAAGATAAATAATTACTCCCTCCATCCTGTTTCATTAGTCCACTTTGATTTCGGCACAGAAACCAATCAAGTAGAGAGAATTTTAAAATGATATTAGTTATCAAATAAACTTTTGCCATTTTAAAAAAGTGGACTAATAAAATAGGACGTTCCAATAAGGAAAAGTAGACTAATGAAATGAGACATAAATGATAACTAGCGTGTTGCCCGCGCATTGTGCCAGGAAGAATTAAATATTTTCACAATTTATTATTTTTGTTTGATTTATCTATTTTTAAGAAAAAATAAAAACATTTTAGACATAATTAAATGATTACACTTTTATTTTTGAGGGGTCTATTATTATTATATAATAGTATAAATATGAATATAAAATAATAAAAATTAGTAGTAGTTAAGACGGTTGCTAAACATATACTACTGAATTATAAAATACTACTGAATCCCACTTTTTCATTTTGTGACGAGCAGTTTGTGACAACTGAATCCCACTTTTTCATTTTTTTTTTTTTTTGCATATTTTCCATAGTTTTCGTATAGGAATGATATTTTACTCATCTATACTGTCGTATAAAAATTATCCGTTCAAAAATAATAAGTGTTATATAATGGTTATATGTAAAATTAATAAATTGTTCATCACCCCAAAAAATAGAAATTGTTACAAAATAATAATATCAATTGTTTTCTCATTTGAACGCCAAACTCTTAATTGATTATTCATTTTATTATTGGCGTTAACTATTTTGATTTGATGTTGATTTTATCCGCCGATAAATAGTAATTGAAAATTTCAAGCTCACTTTCAACTATCGAATTCCAAAAGCAACATTAAACTTGAAAAAAATTGGCAGGGGCTCACACAATCGGGCAAGCGCGATGCGTGACCTTCCGGGGCAGGATCTACGGCAACGATAGCATTGACGCCGGATTCGCGACCACGCGGCGGAGGCAGTGCCCTCAAGCCACCGGCGACGGCGACGGCAATCTGGCGCCGCTGGATCTGGTGACACCCAATTCCTTGGACAACAATTACTTCAGGAACTTGTTGCAGAGCAGGGGCCTTCTCCAATCCGATCAAGTCCTCTTCAGCGGTGGATCCACCGACACCATCGTGCGCGAATACAGTAACAATCCGGCAACGTTTTCGTCTGATTTCGCCGCCGCCATGCTCAGAATGGGAGATATCCAGCCCACAACTGGGACTGATGGCATAATAAGGAGGACTTGTGGTTCAATTAACTGATTTCAGAGATCTGATTCAAGTCCGTTTCGGAAGAATTTGCTCTTTCCTCTACCTACATATGTTACCTTTCTCATTTGGCTTTTATGCCGTGTCTGTATTTTCGTCTTTTACTTATCTGAAGTGTATTATAGTAATCTCTCTTTCAATAGAATATCATTCCAACTGGATAATAGTTCGAGTCTTCTATTATCTCATCGTATGACGTATTGTGTGGCATCATATATTATATTAATAAATGTATGACACATGATAAATGTTATGATTTAAATTTTCTTTAAATTATGGAGTATATTTTCTTAATAAATTTTAAATCATAAATCATTAATTATATCATATGTTATTTAATAACTAATACAATATATAAGATATCATATAGTTAGGTAAGGCAATAGAAAATCCTTATCTCCATCGCACACCGTCAAACCCAAATATTAATATAATATTATAATAAATAAATAAATAAATAAATAAATAAGTAATCACACTTATATATCGTCAAACCCGAAATATTAATACATTATATTCGATTAAAATAAGTTAAATAGTAATCTCAATAATATTTCGAAAGTATTTAGATCTCATGCTGATTGATCGTGCTTTTATTGGGCCTTGTTACTACGACGTAAGACGTAAAAGTAATGCAAGAACGCAAGAGATTTACGTGGTTCGATCCGCTTGAGGCAGATCTACGTCCACGGATAAGAAGGGAAAACGTTTATTGCCCTTAGCGTATAAGAGTGTGAGAGTGTATGTACCATCTTCTATCCTAGTGCCTTTATTTATAGGCTTACAATTAGAATTCTTCTCTAATACAAAGTCTAGGCCTAAATCGGATAACCTTGAGGCCTTGTCGATATCTTTTTACATTGTAGATATCTGAATCCCTATCTCTCTATGATATGTCTTCGAGATAGGCTTGGAGTAAGAGTCCTTCTTGTTGTAGAAGTGTTGGAGGCGAGCTGTGGGCCGAGCTATCGAAATGGGCCTGAGCCGAGCTAGGCCTAATTGGGCCGATCTGAGTTGGATCTTGTGTTGTGGTCTCGCTGTCTTCGGAATGGGCCTTGTGTTTGGGCCGAATAGCGTTTAGGTCGAGCTCTTATCGAGGTCCATCTTTGTTGGGCCTAGCTGTTAGGCCATGTACTATCACATCCTCCATAGAGTGATATGTATGAGGATATGATGTAGGATTGAGCACACTTCGCTGGATAGAGGTGAGCTTGCGAACTGGTTGCCCCCGTCAAAGTGGACAAAGTGAAATGAGCACACCTTGCTGAAAAGAGGTGAGCTCGCGAACTGGTTGTCCCCGTCAAAGTGGAGGATTTGGAGTGAGCACAACCCGCTGAAAAGCGGTGAGCTCGCGAACTGGTTGCCCCCGTCAATGTGGACGGGGTGAAATGAGCACACCCCGCTGAAAAGATGTGAGCTAGCGAACTGGTTGCCCCCCGTCAAAGTGGACGAGTTGGAGTGAGCACACCCCGCTGAAAAGAGGTGAGCTCGCGATGCGAGCTGCGAACTGAATGTGAAAGGGCGCCGAGCTGAAGGACTGACAGTGTGTCAGTTACTTTAATTAAATACACCGGTTGAGTTATCGAGGTTGGCGGCCCAATAGGGAGTCGGGAGTTTGAACTGTCGCCACAAAAGTGGCTTATAGGGCACGATTCGGGGTTTCACTCATCACTTCAAACTTTGAGAGAGATAGAAAATTTTAGAATTTCCGCCTTCCGCTGTCGTTGCTGTTGTTCCTCCGGTTGAAATCTACACTCTGTTTTCTGCGAAAAAAGTTGCCGAAAATTCAGTAAGTATGACTTCCTCTTCCTCTAAATCTGTAGCCTCTAAGTTAGAATTCTCCATTCCCGCTCGTGAAGTTCCCGAAACTGTAGATATTTTCTTCGTGGGTCAGGATAGGTCTAGGCCTGATTTTGCGCGGTACTCTGGCGCCGTAGGTGTTGGGGTTGTAAACCATTATCCCTCCTCCCTTGGTCTTTCTGCGGTTAGGGAGTTGGCTTCTTCTTGTTCTTTGCCGAAAAATACGGCGTTTATTATTCCTGGCCCGCTAGATTGGGCCTGCACACCTCTGGTGGGGTTTGTGACTATTTATGAAGACGCTTTGCATAGCGGTCTTCGATTTCCCCTTCATTCGGCGTATCATGCGCTTTTAGAAACTCATCAACTGTCATTAGGGCAGTTGACTCCCAATTCTTTTGTACTCCTATCCTTCTTAGAGTCTAAGGCTGACGAGCCTATGACTCGGGACATGATCTTCACATTTTTTACTTTTAAGATATCATCGAGTTGGTACTACACATTGCCGCGGACTGATTTCAAAGTTCGCTTGCCGAACAAGGTCCAAGGCTGGCACTCGAAGTTTTTCTATATTCGAGCTGCCGATGTAGGTGTGCCAGAGTTTGCCAGGCGAACTAAAACACTAGATAAAGTTACTTCGCTGAATGAGTACCCCGCCCTTAAGGCTAGGTTGATTAAAGAGTACGGGGTGATGTCCAACCCTCGTGATCCTTCTGTCGAAGTGGAGACGGTGAAGGGTAAGGATCTCGTCTTCAAAATTGTCTTTTTTTTTGTTTTGCATGCTGTTCCGAACTGATTTCTCTGTTCGCTGTTTGCAGTGGGGTTTGAAAGAATGGTGGTGCCCAAGAAAGAAAGACAAGCAATTGGCCGCTGTTGAGCCTGCTGTGTCCACTTCGAGCTCGGAGCGGACTGTGACTGACGTGGTTTCCCCACATAATGGGGATCACTCCCCGAGCGAGCAGCCCTTCAAAAAACTTAAGAAGGGGATGAAGGGGTCGACGATGCCTCTTACTGTGCTGTCGGAGGCACTAGTTGACCTGACCGAGGATCCAATCAATCCTCCGACTCTCTCTGACGCATAAGTAAGTGCTTGATATATCCTGCGTGATCAGATGTTTTACATAGTGTATGCTAATGTTGATGTTGCGTTCTGTGCAAAGAGCCAGCAGTCTGATCTTGCAGGGTTTAGCCCTGTTGGAGAAGAGTGCGGCCGATAGGGTCGTGGCTGATAAGGCCGAATAGATCAAGCAACTGCGCTCGAAACTGGAGGAGGCCGAGGTACGAGCTGCTGCTGCTCGCCGGGAAGTTATGGCGGCTCATGAAGAGGCAGCCTCAGCTAAGTCTAAGGTCGCAAAAGTAGAGAAGCAACGCGACGACCTGAAGTCTGAGGTCGTTGCTGCCCAAGGTCCTATGCTGGGGGCCTTTGCGGAGAGGTCGCTACTCTCCAAAAGGTTCGTGAAGCTGGCTTCCACTGCTGGGAGCGTACTTGGGGAAGAGTTCGCTGTGGATGCTCTGGAAGCTGCGCAGAAGGATTACCCGGACTTGGATCCTTCCAAGTACGAGTACGGGAGGCGATCTGCTAAGGATAGCAACCAAGCCCTGGCAGATGAGATTTGGGCGAGTCTTTAGGAGTTCTCTTTGCTGAAGGAACTGGAGGTCGCGTCCGATCTCCTTACTGCGGAGTTGGTTCGCTCCACCGAAGTGGACCGCGATCTCGACGTGGAGGCATGCTTCGCCAAAGTTGGGAGGGAGGATACTCCAGTGGAGGAGGAGACTCCGAGAGACGACCCTGAAGATAGGGTTTGATTTCTCTCCTTTGTAAAAAATTTCTTTTAGTAGTCCTTGCCTTGTAATCACAGTACCATTAGGGTACTACTCTTGTTGTTAATAAAAATGAACATTTTTTGCATATCTCTGAGCTCATTTAATTACTATTTTCCTTTAATCAGTCTCTATCTCTCGAGATGTATGATGCGTCGCCTCTTGTTGACCGCATAAATGAACTATTAGGCTCGCTTGAGGCTGCGAAGGCTGAAGTTTCTTTTTGGAGAAACAAGTGTCAGGAATCTGATGCCTTAGTTGTAGCTGGGACTAGCTCGTCGAGCGGACTTGAGGTCGAGCTGAGACATTGGAAGGAGGAGTATAGCCATGTTGTTGAAGAGTGTGAGCGTATCGAGACCTCTGCACAGATCAAATATGATAGGCTCCACGCACGGTATACTCTACTTCAAGATCAACAAAAGGAGACTAAAAGCGAGCTGAAGGAAGTGACCAGCGAGCTGAAAGCAAATGAGAAGATGGCGCAAGAGCATGCAGCGTACGGGGTCTTTGTGCAGCGAAGTGGTGGCATTCCAATCTCAAAGGTTAGGAAGCTCTTCACGAAATGCATCGCTTATGGTCAGCAGGATGACTGCGAGCCACTTGTGCTGCATGAACAAATCCTCGAGCTGAAGAGCTAGATTTTACCAAGTTATCCTTGACAAGTACCCTTCGCTTTGTAAGCTTGTTGGGGATCGGTCATATGTGGAGGAGGTTGGTCCTTCTACTTCAGTTGTCATTGTGCGCCAGCCTATGCGAGTTGTGGAGTCTCGTCAAGCTCAACCTGCGGTGTCTAGAGGTTGTCGAGGCAGAAGGCTTGCAGGTCGGAGTACATCTGGCCATGGGAGAGGAAGGGGACAAGGTCGAGGCTTCGACCTCGATCGTTTGCTTAACACAAACTTCAACTCTAGTGAGGACTTCGTGAACAACTGGTTGAGCTTTAGTCCCGCCAATAGGCCTCCCCGACCATAATGTTATAGTAGGAAGTTTGTATTATGTAATATCGTTCTCCTTTGATGAATAACATAGTGTTGTTATTTCGACACTCTTTACTTATCTTGCGAACTGTTTTACTTCTCTTTTGCTTTGACATGTGTCTCTGCTCGTTTGAAGTATGAGTTGCTTCTTTTTTGCGATGACCAAGGTCATGGCTAGTTTGAAGCTAGAATGCTCCTTCTTTGCGGCGACCGAGGTCACGACTGGTTTGGAGTGTATGTACTTCTCGTTTGCGATGACCGAAGTCAAGGCTGTTTTGAAGTAGAGGTTTCTCCTTTATGGGACTTGTAAAATCTTTTGGTTGAGTTTTATTGGTCTGGAGATGAATGTTATCTCATAAGGGGGCCAGCCTTAGAGAAATTGTTGTGCGAATTTTTACGTATAAGTGAGACATGTAAAATATGTAATGAGACTCATAAATGAATAAAAGAAACTTTATTAATGTAGGTCGGAAGTCCACAAGAATAAACAAAATAATATATTTACGTGAAGCCCTAAATGATGCAATTCTATATGTCTACCCTACAGTTCGCTCACTTATACATAAAACTTCATCAAACTGGAAATATGCCAAGTGCAGGGTAAGAGCTCACCAGATAATTGAGCGAGCTTATAAGAACCCTTGACGAGATCTTCTGCGATCTGATATGGTCCTTCCCATGTGGCTTCCAATTTACCGAGATTTTCTGCTTTGCTGACTTCATTATTGTGGAGTACAAGGTCTCCGACTTGGAAGTGATGGTGCTTCACTCGAAGGTTGTAGTAGCGAGCTACTTGTTGTTTGTATCGGACTTCCTTTATGAAGATGAGCTCTCTCTTTTCTTCCAATAAGTCTAGATCTGCTCGGATGTTGTCATCATTAACATCCTCGGAAAAGTGTATGATGCGAGAACTCGGCATCCCGATCTCAATTGGTATGACTGCCTCTGTGCCATAGGCTAGGCTCTATGGTGTCTCTCCATGCAAGGTCCTGAGGGTAGTTCGGTATGACCATAAAATATTGGGTAGATTCTCCACACACCTTCCTTTTGCTCATCCCTGTCGAGATTTTAGTCCATTCACGATAGTTCGGTTGGCGATCTCGGTCTGTCCGTTGGCTTGAGGATGGGCCACCGAGGTGAACTTTTGTTGGATGTTAAGTTCTTGACACCATTCCTTGAACACCTTGTCCGTGAACTGTGTCCCATTATCAGAGACAAGTATGTGTGGAATTCCAAATCGGCAAACGATATTCTTCCATACGAAGTTGCAGACATTCTTGCTCGTGATTTTGGCCAAAGGATCGGCCTCTACCCATTTTGTGAAGAAATCGATTGCGACGATCAGAAATTGCATCTGGCCCGGGGCCTTATCAAAGGGTCCAACAATATCGATCCCCCATTGCATGAACGGCCACGGGCTTTGTACGCTAGCGAGCTCTGTCTGAGGAAGTCGTTGTACATTGGCATGGAGTTGGCATTTTGGACAGCTCTTAACCAGCTCGGTTGCATCGTGAGCCAATGTCGGTCAATAGTATCCGCTTCGCATAACCTTTTTGGACAAAGCTCGGGATCCAATGTGGCTGCCACATGACCCTTCATGAACTTCTCGCAGGACATAGTCCGCTTCTCCGGGTCCTACACATCGCAAGAGGGGTTGGAGGTAGGATTTGCGGTAAAGAACACCCTGCTCGAGTGTGTATTTTAGCGATTTGGCGAGAAGTTTTCGAGCTTCAAGCTTGTCATCAGGTAATTCCCCAATCTCCAAATACGCATGGATAGGGGTCATCCAGCTTGGCTCATCGTTGATATCGCTCACTTCAACTTCGTCGATACTTCGGCTCTAGATATCCTCTATTTGCGAACTGGTTGATTGGGAGAATGCGAGCTTACTTAAGGCGTCAACTCGGTGTAACCGTCCTCTCGGAACTCTGACCAGTTCGAAATACGAGAACATCTGGTGCGGGCTACGGATTTTGTCGAGGTACCTTTTCATCTTCTCTCCGTGGGCTTCACTTGCACTCAATATGTGATTTACTACGACTTGGGAGTCACTGTAAACTTTGACAGCCTCAATGTTTAGGCTCTTGGCGAGGCAAAGTCCATGAAGAATGGCTTCATATTCCACCTCAATGTTTGTGGTTGAGAATGCAAATCGGAGTGAGTAGGTTACCTCGTGCCCGTCTGGACTGATTAGCAGGATCCCCCCTCCGCTTCCTGCTTTCCCCGAAGCTCCATCAATGTAAACTAGCCAGCAGTTAGCAGGCGCTTCCTTTGGTTGTTCGGTTGTAATTCTCTTCAGGGTCAGTTCGGGGGTCTTCGAACCTCTTTGAATTTGGCCTCGGCTAGAAAATCGGCCAAGGCTTGCCCTTTGATGACTTTTCGGGGATGAAATGAGATCGTATGCTCCTCGAGTTCAATGGCCACTTCGCAATGGGACCTGAGGCTTCGGGTTTGGTGAGAACTTGACGAAGTGGGAGATCGGTGAGGACTTGGATTAGATGTGCATGGAAGTATGGCCTCAGTCGTCTTGCGCCGTTGACAAGCGCAATTGCGATCTTCTCCAATTGCTGGTACCTTAGCAGGGGTCCTTTGAGTGCTTGGCTTATAAAGTATACAGAGAGTTGGCGACGTCCCTCGTCTCATATCAGCACGACAACGATGGACTTATCCGAAGCACCAAGGTATAGTGACAAAGCTTCTCCTTCCTTCGGAACAGACAACATGGGGATATGGGCAAGATAGCCTTTGAGATCCTCAAAGGCTTGGCGATGTTCCTCTCTCCATTTGAAGTTTGGTGCCTTCTTTAGAATTTGGAAGAATGTGAGCAACTTTTCCGCCGCTTTTGAGAGAAAACGGCTTAAAGTAGCGAGACATCCCGTCAACTTGTGCACATCGTGGATTGATTTAGGTATCGCCATGTCCTTGACGACTTGAACCTTGGATGGATTGACTTCCAAGCCCTTTTGCGATATCCAGCAACCCAAGAACTTTCCAGCTCGCACCATAAAAGTGCACTTCTGCGGATTCAGCTTCAAATTGGCAGCTCGGAGGATGTCGAAGATAGTTCGGAGATCGCCTATGCAGGTACCCTCTTCTCGGATTTTCATGACTATGTCATCGACATAGACCTCTACGATCTTCCCGATGTGGGGCTGGATTATCTTGCTGACCATTCTTTGGTAGGTCGCTCCTATATTTTTTAGACCAAAGGACATCTGCTTTGATTGCTATGCTTGGTGGTGCCGCTCAGTTGTCTCGGCACCTTGCAGTGCAATTTGCATACACTCCTTAGCCCGCTTTTGGTCGCCTCTAACTGTTACCACTCCGTTCTTGGTGGAGATTTTGATCATGAGATGGTAGGTTGAGCAAACAGCTCTGACCGCGTTTAGTCAATCCCTCCCAAGGATGATATTATAGGGCAACGGGGCATGTACCTCAAAAAATTGGATGGATGTGGTGGAGCTCGTTGGAGATCGTCCTACGGTGACGGGAAAGCTTATGACCCCGTCAGGTCGTGTCTCCTCTTGCGCGAAGCTTTTCAAAGGCAATGGCGCTGGGGCTAACTGAGTTGCATCAAGGCTCAGCTTGTCAAAGCACGTTCTGAAAAGAACGCTCACGGATGCTCCACTATCCACGAACACCCGGTGTACTAGTTTGTTCGCGACCCCGGCCTGGATTACGACAGCGTCGTGATGCGGGGTCTTTGCCAGGACTGGATCGGCATCAGAAAATGTTATGGCCTCCTCTCTTCTAAGCCTCTTGCCGGTGGGCTCTTCCGAGCTGGGACTCCGGGCTTCGGCCTTAAGGGAGGACTTGGTCTGCCCCAGTGGCAATCCGATAATGGCCTTGATCGTCCCATCGAACGGGGCATGATGTCGTCGTTATCATCATCGGATTCCTACTTCGCCTTTTGTTAGCTTGGGCGTTGCAGCCATCCTTCCCCTGATTGTGATGCTTCTTATGTTTGCCTTGTCCATTGCCATGGCCTTGATACCGCTTGAGGGTACCATCTTGTACCAAGGCCTCAATGCTCTCCGTGAGGTCTCGGCACTCCTTCGTGTCGTGGCCGTGACCCTCATGGAAGGTACGGTATCTCTTCTTGGACCTGCGATCAGCCGGCCTTTGCATGGGGCGAGGCTTTCAGAACAGGTTGGTGTGCCGCTTGTAAATCTTTGCTCGTGGCTTCGTCAGCGGTGTGTATTGAGGCTGGTGGGGATTTTGTCGCGGACTTAACCTAGACTCAATACCTTGGCGAGGTCCTAGCCTGGATTCCACTGGACCTTTCTGCAACCTCTCATGGACGTTGCGGCGACCTGAACTCTGGAGGCCGCAATCTGTGAACTGCTTGTTTTTGCTAGATGACTCGCCCCTCTCCAGATCCCGCTTCCTCCGATCAGCTTCATCAGCTCGGGCGTATTCATCAGCGGTCTTCCAGAGATCGGTCTGTGTTTGAGGCTCCTGCCTGACGAGCTTCCGGTATAGTGCACATGGTTGCAAGGCGTTCTGCAATGCCGAGATGATAAGCGCATCACTAGCATCATCAACCTTCAACGCCTCCTGATTGAACCCCTTCAGGAAGTCGTTGATCAATTCCCCCTCCGCTTGCTTGATGGTCAACAATTGCGCCGGTGTGAATTTCGGCTTCGCTTTTTGGTGGAACCTCCGCTTGAAGACTTCCACAAGTTTGCGATATGAGCTGATACTACCAGGTGGTAGGCTATCGAACCACACCCGAGCTGTGTCGACCAATAGCTCCGGGAAGACCTTGCACATGTGAACCTCATTAAACCTTTGGTTCTGCATGCTGTACTGGAATTGACCAAGGAAATTTCTCGGATCCTTTGGCCGTCATAAGGTTGGATGTTGGGTATCTTATATCGGCTCGGGAGGTGAGTTTCACATATTTCCTTGATAAACGGGGTGGTTAACATCTCGTACCCATCGAATCCTCCACCTCGGTGGTGGGATCTTTCTTCTGATGGAGACCGCGAAGGAGACCGATCTCGCCTATGGTGCAACCTGTGACACCGAGGAGACTGGTCATGTGGCTACGGTAATGGTCTCAACTCCGGCTGCGGCCTCGAGACGCATGTCGAGGTGGAGTGCAGCCTCGAATGCGACCTCGTTTGCATTTCCGGACAATCTCCAGGTTTGCGTCATTCTTTTCCCGATTGCGCGTTGATCCTTGTTGTTCCTGTGGGCCTTCTTTGTTGAGACCCTTATTTCGTTGGAGGTATTGGACAAGTTTGTCCTCGTTCTCCTCCAGAAAACCCCAGATTACAGCGTCGAGTCCAGAATGTCGAGAGGCGGCAGCATGTTGCCTCCCCTCTTTTTCGAAACCGATCTCGTGGCCTTCCTGATCGACCGGAACATCTTCGGGTACAATGTTGGGGTCTGGATTTGGTTGGGGGTTCCTCTCAGGTCCATGTGGGGCGGCCTCGACATCCTTGTTGTTGTTGTTATTGTTGTTGCCGCCCGCGACCTTGGAGGCAGTCGATTTGGTGTTCTTCGGAGGCATAGTTGAACAAGGTATTGAAAAGCTGCGATCAAAACACGAGTATAGAGTTCCCACAGACGGCGCCAGTGATCGATCGTGCTTTTGTTGGGCCTTGTTACTACGACGAAAGACGTAAAAGTAATGCAAGAACACAAGAGATTTACGTGGTTCGATCCGCTTGAGGCAGATCTACGTCCACGGGGAAGAAGGGAAAACGTTTATTGCCCTTAGCGTATGAGAGTGTGAGAGTTTGTATGTCCCATCTTCTATCCTAGTGCCTTTATTTATAGGCTTACAAGTAGAATCCTTCTCTAATACAAAGCCTAGGCCTAAATTGGATAACCTTGAGGCCTTGTCAACATCTTTTTACATTGTTGATATCCGAATCCCTATCTCTATATGATATGTCTTCGAGATAGGCTTGGAGTACGAGTCCTTCTTGTTGTAGAAGTGTTGGAGGCGAGATGTGGGCTGAGCTACCGAAGTGGGCCTGAGCCGAGCTGGGCCTGATTGGGTTGATCTGAGTTGGATCTTGTGTTGTGGTCTTGCTATCATCGGAATGGGCATTGTGTTTGGGCCGAACTTTTATCGAGGTCCATTTTTATTGGGCTTCGTGCTTGGGCCTAACTGTTAGACCATGTACTATCACACACAAATATTCTATAAGAGATACATGCAATATAATAAATCAATAGTTGATTATATCCAATATACAATACACAGTTTTTTAAAAGTATTTCACACTGCAGACAAGTCGACGACTCTCTAATCTTTTCTCGTATCATGCATGCTTTCTATTATGTATCATATGCATGCTTGATATTGCAATCAGTATTGTGCAGTCCTTTTATAAAGTAATAATGTTCGAAAATTTGGAAAAATATAATAATTTAATAGATAGAGGATTGAGAATGATGAATTGACGATGAGCGTTTATAGTAATAAAACTCAGAAAATATAAAATGATGGAAGAGGAAGAAGCATCATAATGTTATAGTAGTGTGGTTATTTATGAAAAAAAAAAAATCATATAATCATCCCTTGGATCAATAATTTCAGACTCCGCCCCTAATTGAGATCCGATTTTTTTGTAAGATTTCGAACTTATAATAAAATTTATCAAACACAAAGTTTCTTATAATATCATAGAACAACATTTTTATTATCACACTTGGTCAATTTTCCATAGACATACCAAGGGAATTGTTAAAATAACAGTATTACTAATAGTTATTGTTTATTAAAAAAATCATAATTTAATTTTTTTTTTATGCGACTAATAGTTAGGCCAAAGAATTTCATAATTATGCTAATCTTTTATAAATATTTTAAATAATGGAGGTGATAACGCCGCACCAAATTCAGCATTAAACTATTTATCTAAATCCAAAAATGATGCTCGATATATTTGGTTGATTTATACTTCTATAC
>JAOWBJ010103160.1:0-14599 GCA_028566335.1 Monarda citriodora | reverse complement strand
TATTATTATTATTATTATTATTATTATTATTATTATTATTATTATTATTATTATTATTATTATTATTATTATTTTTATTCATTATATTAATTTTTTTAATTTATAAACTCAAAATTAAAAATATTTTATTTTATTGAATTACTAAAATTCGAAATCGAATTAAATAAAAACACGAAATAAAATTACATAAAACACGAAATAAAATAAAAATAAATTAAATTACTAGTCACGACCTTGAACACTCCATAATTATTTGATCAAATCGGCGATGAGATTTCAGTGGATACCTTGAACACTAGGGACAAAGTACTCCCACCAGCCCCATCATCATGAGGACTCCATTGAGGTTCACTCGGGACAAAGTCCTCGTGCTCTTTGTGTCTTCTTTCCCTGGCAGCTGCAACGTATGCTCATCTCCGTTTCAAATCTTGAACCGATAGAATCAATCTGTCGCTCGACGAGGAAGGTGAGGAGGGGGAAGAAGAATCCATTTGGAAGATTAAATTTGCAAAATAAAATAGAATGTGATAATAGAAATCGTGGTGCGTGAATGAAGTAGGATGAATATGTATTTATATGAGATTTTTTTGATTTAGCCATTTGAATTTAATTTTTTTGATCTTTTTGATTTTTTTTATTTTTAAACATAAAACTTTTTTAAAAAACAATATTAAAAAAAGAAGAATAAGTCGCTCGTCTTGGATAGAAAACCGGACGCAACTGTGTCCTCTCTCCCACGTCCAGTTGTGTGTCCGCCCCTCTGCAGCGCCGTCCAGGACGCGGAGCGCCGGTCACTTGCGGCTGCGTTGGGGGCAGTCTTACAAACTGACGTGTTTGTATTATAGGTTAAGGCTGCAGTTGATAATTATGTATAAATGAATGAAAATCACTAACATTGAGTAGTTTTGTTTTTACCAATAACATGAGTGTTATCACGTTAATAACTATAACTATATAGTTTTCTTGAAAAAGAAAAACTAGTAATTAGAAATTAGCTTTACGAATTTATCGTTTTGTGTTGTCGAGATATTGTTACTTCCAAATTTGGTTTACATGATTTAAATCCATAACTAAAATAATAGAATGTGACATATATAATATAACACGAATATAAAAGTGATCCCATAGCTTTTATCCAATCTATTTCTTTTCCACTTACTCCAATCAATCAACATGTATCCACTATTATTCTTTTAAATCTTTCTTCCTTATTTCATTCTTATCCGCTTTTCCATGCATCCAATGGAAGAACGTGGCTGCGGTCACGGGTGAAGAGGAGGAGTCGGGAGACGACGGGCCTCGCATGGTATCTCTACGGCTCCATAATGCGGTCAAGACGCATTTGGGATCAACGAAGGGGACAAAGAAGGGGTCGATATACGTCGATGTCTTGATCGGAGCAAAGAAGGTGAAGTCGCTTGTCGACATGGGAGCCACGCATAACTTCATGCATGAGGGAGTGACAAAGGCGTTAGGGGTGACAATCACCCTGATGAAGGGATTGATCAAGTCCGTGAACACGGCAGCCAAGCTGGTGGTCGGCGAGGCTAAGAGAGTCAAGGTACAAATTGGAGATTGGCGAGGCGCGGTCTCCTTGACAATGGACGACTACGACGTGGTTCTCAGACTACAATGTTTCGACCAGGTACAAGCTTTCATAGTGCTTTATGCCAATTCCTTGATGATTTTCAATGATGAAGGTGGTAGCACTATCCCGACCAAGAGGGAGAAGGCAGGGTCGACCGTGCTATCGGCCATACAATTCAATCGCGGGCTAACGTGTTGCGAGAGGTGTTCGCTGCGTTCGTCGTGACGGACGACGATGATGGGGAGCCCAATGAGAAGGAAGAGGTCCCCATGGAGATCCAAAAGGTGTTGGAGGAGTTCAAGGACGTGATGTCCAACGAGCTCCCAAAGACATTACCACCACGACATGACGTGGATCATTGGATCGAGTTGGTGACCGACTCGATGCCACCATCTCGCACGCCGTAACTGATGGTACCGCCCGAGTTGAAAGAACTACAACGACAATTGAAGGAGTTGCTCAATGCGGGGATGATCCAACCGTCCAAGTCCCCATATATATGGAGCGCCAATGTTGTTCCAGAAAAAGCATGACGGGTCGTTGCGGATGTGTGTGGACTACCGGGCGCTCAACATGTTAACGGTGCGGAACAAGTACCCGATTCCACTCATCGGGGAGCTCTTCGACCAACTTGGAGGAGCCAAGTGGTTCTTAAAGATTAATTTGCGGTCAGGGTATTGACAAGTACGGATTGCCGAGGGGATGAGCCAAAGGCCGCCATGGTGACGAGGTATGGTTCGTACGAGTTCAAAGTGATGCCATTCAGTCTAACTAATGCACCAGCAATATTTTGCACCATGATGAACAAGGTATTCCAACCATACGTAGACATGTTCGTTGTTGTTTACCTTGATGATATTGTCGTGTACTCATTCACGTTGCAAGAGCACGTAGAGCACGTGCGGATGGTGTTTCGGGCCTTGAGGGATAACGAGCTATATGCGAAGTTAGAGAAGTGCTCGTTTGCTTAAGATGATGTGACATTCCTTGGTCATCGCATCCGGGAGGGACGGATTATGATGGATCGGGCCAAGGTGAGAGCCATCCAAGAGTGGGAGCCGCCCAAGGACGTGTCCCAACTTCGCTCCATCTTGGGACTCGTCAACTACTACTGCAAGTTCATCAAGGGGTATACTCATGTCGCTGCCCCGTTGACGGAGTTGTTGAAGAAGGCGCGTACATGGGTGTGGAGCGACGAGTGTCGGGAGGCCTTCGAGCAACTCAAGGCCGTCGTGACGGAGGATCGGTCATCGCCCTACCGAACCACGCCGAGGAGTACGAGGTGCACACGGATGCATCGGACTATGCGATCGGGGGAGTGCTCATGCAAGAGGGGCACCCGGAAGCATACGAGAGCCAGGAGCTCAACGAGGCGAAACAGAGGTAAACAGTGCACGAGAAGGAGATGACCGCGGTAGTGCATCACTTGCAGATGTGGAGGCACTACCTTCTCGGGAGTAAGTTCGTAATCCGGACGGACAACATAGCCACGAGCTACTTCCAAACCCAAAAGAAGTTGACGCCCAATCAAGCCCGGTGGCATGAGTTCTTGGCGGAGTTTGATTACACGCTCGAGTACAAGCCGGGGGTGACGAATCGTGTAGCCGAAACCCTTAGTCGAAAGGCGGAGCTTGCGGCCATTAGCCAAGTTGAGACGTATATCAAGGCGTAGATTCGTGAAGGCTTGGACAAGGACCCGATGGCAGGGCAAATCATGGAGTTTGCTAGCGAGGGCAAGACTCGGTGGTTTTGGACACGGGACGGGCTACTCTTCACCAAAGGAGACCGCATGTACGTATCAAAGTGGGGAAGCTTGAGGAGAGACGTGCTTAAGGAGTGCCATGACTCATTGTGGGCCGGTCATCTAAAGATGCACTGGATGATGACACACATGGAGGAGGCATACTATTGGCCAAGGATGCGGGAAGATGTAGAGGCGTAAGTGAGACCTTATCTTGTGTGCTAAAAAGACAAGATCTAGCAACAATCACTGGGCGGATTACTTCAACCATTGCCCATTCTGGAGCACCCGTTCGAGAGCGTGTCTATTGACTTCATCACATGCCTTTCCAAGTCTGACGGATAGGGGTCGATAATCGTGGTAGTGGATCGATTCTCCAAGTATGGCACCTTCATCCCCGCACCACCCAACGTGATGGCCTTGGACACGGCCAAGTTGTTCGTGAAGCACGTGGTGAAGCATTGGGACGTTCCGAAGACGATCATGAACAATAGAGACCTACGCTTCACCGGAAAGTTTTGGTCCGAGTTGTTCAAGTTGTTGGACTCCAACTTGGGATTCTCGACGAGTTTCCACCCGTAAACGGATGGCCAGACGGAGTGGATCAGTGCATTGTTGGAGTTGTACTTGCGGCATTTCGTGAGCGCCAACCAAAAGGATTGGGCGAGACTTTTGGACACGGCGCAGTTCTCGTACAACCTCCAACGGAGCGAGGCAATGAGTAGGAGTCTATTCGAGTTGGCGACGGGGAGACAACCTTTGACTCCTACCACCTTAGCACCGGGTATAAGGGGCAAACTTGGCTCGTGCATCCTTGGACAAGGCCGCAAAGAAGATGAAGAAGTGGGTGGATCTCAAGAGGTGAGCGATCGAGTTCAACGAGAGAGATCGGGTGATGGTGAAGTTGCTCCCTCAACAATTCAAGGCATTCCGGGCAGTGCACAAAGGACTTATTCGGAGGTACGAGGGACCATTCAAGATTATGCGACATGTCGAGAATGTGTCCTACCGATTGGATTTGCCACCCAAGATGAATATCCATGTGGTGTTCCATGTGAGCCAACTCAAGCTGTACCACGAGGACATGGAGGATCCGACACGAGAGGAGTCTAGCCGGGCACCCACGGACGTAGTAACCTCATTCGATAAGGAAGTAAAAGAGATCATCTCACACTGGGAGGTTCGAATGATGGGGGTTCCACCCTACAAAGAGTATTTTGTGAGATGGAAGGGGCTACCGGATTCCGAGAGTACTTGGGAGCACGAAGAGCATTTGCGGCAGTTTCAGAACCGAATCGAAGAGTACCATGCGAAGGTCGCGCCGAGGGCGGCTTCGACTTAGGTGGGGAAGAATGTGACGTCCCGCCATGCAACGCACCCGCGGTAACGGAGGTTTACTTGGAAGATTCTAAAATTTGTTTGAAGAGTCCAACACTCGGTGGAATCATCCAGAATTCTCTTGTATATAGTAGAGACTTATAGAATTCTCTAGATTAGTGTAGAGACAAATAATTTTCTAGAACATGAGAATGTTCTAGAATGCCTCCCTTATTTGTATAAATAGGCCTTTGTCATTCAATACGTGACAATGAGCTCTCAATAAAAGCACCAAATGATATGGTTGAAATTCCCTAACGAGAAGAAGTTCAGGGTGAAGATAAACAGATAAAGTTTTCGACAGAAAAGAGAGAGAGCATGAAATTTGTGAGAAATAGAGAGATTTAAAGAGAAGACTTGGAGAAGAAAATAAAAACTTGATAATTCTTGCTTGTCTTGAAAACCAAACGTACACATTTGTACTACTACCACTAACTTCTACTCTATTCACGAACTGCTAGATGATAACTGATTCCGAGTACCACACCTCTCGGTCACTGCTATGTAATAAAATAAATTAAAATAACACTAATAAAACTACCATGCACCTCTTTCAGCATGCTGAAAACTCCAAAACAAAATCAAAAATCTCGAAAATAACATTCTGAATCTCGCCTAATCATTCAAATAAGAAAATAAAAATCTCTCAAGAATTGGAATCAAACCTTGCAAACAAAGGCGAAGCTAGGTGAGCGGAAGTGGGGCCCATGGCCCCACTCGGATTCTTAATATTAGTAGTATTATAGGTATGTTATTAACAATTTTATACTCCAACCTAATGGCAAAGCATTCGGTCTTCAGTTCCGAGGGTCGTGGGTTCGATCCTTGTAAGGCTTGCGCGCCTCTGCTGGCTTTCCTTTTCTTCTTTTTTTTGCTTTCCTTTTCTTCTTTTTTTTTTTTGCTTTCTTTTTCTTTCATTTTCTTTTCATTTTCTTTTTGTATTATATATATATATATATATATATATATATATTCGAGCGATATTATAGTTATATGAATATTTTTCTCGATGGAGTTGGGCCCCACTGAGCCGAAATCGTAGCTTCGCCACTGCTTGGAGAGCCGGCCTTTGATAACAATGTATCCGTTCCTACGGATGGTTCCGCTGCTTGCAGAGCCGGCCTTTGATAACAATGTATCCGTTCCTACGGATGGTTCCGACCTGTTGAGGGTAAGTTTTGGAAGCTCCGACGTCGGCCTTCGACTCGAACTAATGCTCCTCGTTAGACATCGTCAAGAAATAATGTAAAACCTAGAGAGAAACTGGTGGAGTGAGAGAAGTTTCGTTTTTATACATTCTTTTTCATTTTTATAGGCGATAGAGATTTTACGGTTTTTCTCGATTATGGTAAATGAAATATTGATTTCAGGCGGCCAATTCCCTATCTGAAACTAGAGCTGGCAAAATAAGCCCGGCCCGATGGGCCGGCCCGGGGTACCCGAAATCAAGGTTGGTTTGGGCATCGAAAATATAAGCCCGAAAAAATTTCGGGCCCAAAAGCCCGCCCATACGGCCCGCGGGCCGACCGGGCTTCGGGCCCAAAAAGCCCGGTGGGTTCGGGCCAAAAAGCCCGCCCGAAATTTTGATAAAATTAATATATTTTTTAAATATTAGTACTCTTTATTATGAATTTTAAGATGTTTATTGTTCAATTTTATTTTTATATTGAATGCTATTTTTAAAATTTTAACAAACTTTGATCTTTCTAGCAAGTGGCAAGTAAGTTTGAACATATTTTTTTGATTTATTTGTTCATATCACTGGAGGTAGCGTGTGTTGTAGATGACATGTCTTGTTTTTGTTGATTTTTCTAGAATTATATTTGTTATAGTGTTGAGTAAATTAAAGAATTAATGATCACAAATACACTTTAATAATTTGTTGAAAACGGGTCGAGCCGGCCCGCCCGCCCGACTTTTAGCCTGGGGCTAGGTTGGGTTTCAATTATAAAGGCCCGAATAATTTTCGGGCCGATCCGGCCCGGCCCGCTGTTTTGCCAGCTCTAATAACACTGTTTACACACAGACCAGAGCATTCCACTAATGTAGTGTATTAGTAGTGTATTGTTGACTTTTTGGTCCTCTTCACACAACTGTAGCTTATTTAATTAGGATAATTGAGTGAAAATAGTAGTATTAGAGTGTAATTTGGGTTGATAATTGTGTTGTGATGAGTTGATGAGAGTTAAAGTAGTTCCTATTTTTGGCAATGGAACTAATAAGTGAGACGCAAACGGGAAAGTGGTGCTATTTAAATGAGACAGGTAGTAACATTTTCTATTTTAGAGATGATTTTGTTTAGAGGTGGTAAATTAATCATTATTAGTGTAGACTAGCGTGTTGCCCGCGCGTTGCGGTGGTAAAAACTAAATATAAATTGTGTTTGTATTAGAATGTGAATGAATTTATTAAGCAAATTAAAAATAATAATTAGATGTTAATTTAAATAATAGCTATTGGGTGAAAGTAGGCTCAAAAGTAGAAATCAAAAATAAATGTATTAGTTAGGAATCGAACCCGGGTCTGTGTAGTACATATCTATTTTTAGAATAAATAATGGCATTTTGGAAATTAAATCAAGTTTACACATCTATTTTAAGGGGGTCTATTCTTATTATATAGTAGTACTAGCGTGTTGCCCGCGCGTTGCGCCGGGAAAAATTAAATATAAATTGTGTTTGTGTTGGAATGTGAATGAATTTATTAAGCAAATTAAAAATAATAATTAGATATTAGTTTAAATAATGGCTATTGGGCTTGAGAGTGAGAGTTGAGCCAAAAGTAGAATTTTAAAAAAATAAATGCATCAGTTAGGAATCGAACCCGGGTATGTGTAGTACATATCTATTTTTAGAAAAAAAAAATAATGGCATTTTGGAAATTAAAGCATGTTTACACATCTATTTTAAGGGGGGATCTATTCTTATTATATAGTAGTATAGATATATATTACACAAAAATGCAATAAAAATATATGACACAAAATACATACTGTATGATATAAAAATGCATGCTATAGGTTTCACGTTAAGAACGCATTTTACCTAATTTATTTCATATATATATATACTAGCAGGTGTCCGCGCGTTCGACATAATTGGGCATAAATTGTGTTTGTTTTGAGGCTTGTCGTTGACCTCATCTCCCTCCTTATGCCGACAGTCGTTGCCGACACTGGCCACATTGAGCGGCGGGACTAATTCTCGCGATAAGCCACGACTACATTGTGATAACATCACATAGGAATATGAGGAATAAACGTACACTTTCTATTTTCGGGGAAATGAGGACAGTATGGTTATTTTGCATAAGTTTAATTTTTTGTTTTGCGGGTGAATAATTATTAAATAGTAGTATAGATATATAAAATAAATTATACGGACTAGTATATTGTCCTTAAATAGAAATTAAATTGTATGTACTTGGATATGCATTAAAGACAAAAAATTGGGTGAGTACGGCTTAACGGCAAGGATGGATTTTAACTGATAATTTTATTTGTATAAATTAACACTTTTATTATATAAGATTGTTACTTTTTAAAATGACAATTTTATGGATTAAATAATTATATAAAAATGAATATTTTATTTGAATAAATTAATGCTTTTATTATATAAGATTGATACTTCACACTGAACTCACGTTAAACCATTGATACGGTCGTATCTCTTATTTGGATACGGTCGTATCCCTTATGCGGAAATTATCTTTTATATAGAATATTATAGATATTAGCATATCTTTCTATATTATTATGATGCTTATCTTTTTATTCTCTAGCCTTATAAATAGGAGACAATGTACGTTTATTATTTAACCAAGAAATATATCAAATCATTTTATTTTATTTCCCATGTTTTACGCTATTCTTCTTATGTTTTTGGTGTCATCATCGAGGAAAGTCCGTACATACCTTATTTATCGTGATAAGAGAACCTTACTTACTACCTTCTTTATCGTGACTTCTTTATCGTGATAAGAGAACCTTTCTCTTATCAATTGATGTTTTCACTCTTGAACTCATGGATCTCGTTCGGGACCCCAATTCGTCTTGGGCACACCCATCGGTGCGTCAAGTTGCGGTTTATCAACAACCTCCACTGCAACATCAGGCATCATATAGCTATTACAACAGTGCCTATTATGCGTATGAGCAGCCGCAGCTCCAACTGGCATCGCCGCCGAGCTCTTGGCAATCGTCGTATTCAGGGGTAAATTATGACCCTTTCGAAATCCTTTCTAATAACGACCTTCATTCGATGTTTGTCAGCCTCCCCATTGAGCAAGAGCATGAGCAAAATGGCGCCTCAGATCTCTCCGAACCCGAGCTTCATTCTATGTTTCTCAGACTCCTCGTTGAGCAAGAGCATGAGAGTCGTGACGGCCCGGATCTCTCCAAACCTGAGCTAAAACCGAACATGAATGTTGGAGTTGATTCGAGTATATATCTTAAAGGAATATATCGGGGAATATCTCTCATATCTTATTATTTATATTGATTTAGCATATCTTTTTTATATTGATTTATTCTTATCTATTAAGTTGGGATTAGCCCTATAAATAGGAGAAGATTGTACGCTTATTATTCAACCAAGAAATACATCAAATTGCTTTACTTTATTTCATTTATGATGTTTTTGGTGATCATCGGAGAAAGCCCGTGACTACTTTCTTCTTTGCGATAAGAGAGTCTTTCTCTTATTAACCATCCTGACCGGAGTTTACCCTTAAACTACATAATACATGTTGAAAATAAAGTATTGTTGAAAATAAAGTATCGAAAGAGGCTCGATTGTTTCCCTTCATTGATTTTTACATTGTACAATAGCACATCTTATAGCTACAGACTAGAGTCAGATAAGAAAAATACATATTGTAATCCCTTAATTTTGTCTAATGAAATCTTCCTATTTTATCGTCCAAAATCTCCTCCCAAATCTTCGATTCTTTCCAACACTCCCCCTCAAGTTAAATAATGGGATTCCCAATACTTAACTTGTGCAATACCTCTCGGAAAGATTTGGTACTAACAGCTTTAGTGAGGATATCAGCAAGTTGATCCTCCGACTTGATGTAAGGAAGCTCCACAATCTTTGCCTCGATCTTTTCCTTGTGAAGTGTCTATCAATTTCAACATGCTTTGTTCGATCATGTTGAACCCGGTTATCCGAAATGCTGATCGTCGCCTTATTATCATAGAATAATCGGCATGATCCCGATGAGCTCGGTCCAAGCTTAGTCATGAGCTTCTTCAACCACAGTACTTCAATCAATCCATTCTTGATCCTCTAAACTCGGCTTCAGCACTTGACAAAGCTACTACTTTTTATTTCTTGCTTCTCCAAGTAACAAGATTTCCACCAACAAAAGTAAAATACCCGGAAGTGGAACTCAAGTCGTCTGGAGTTCCAGCTCAGTCTGCATCCGTGAACCCATGAATATCCAAGTAACCATGCTTTTTGAACAGTAACTCATGCTCAGTTGTTCCTTTCAAGTACCGAACTATCCGTACTACGGCTTCCCAATGGTCTTCTTGTGGTGAGTGCATAAACTGGCTCACAACTCCAACATAATATGCTATATCCGGCCTTGTGTGAGACAAATAGATGAGCTTCCTGACTAATCTCTGATATCTCCCCTGTCAGTCAATCTAGCTCCTTCTTCAATCCTCGACTTATGATTTTGGATCATAGGAGTATCTACGGGTTTGCACTCTAACATCCCCACTTCAGCCAGAAGATCCAGTATGTACTTCCTCTGGTTGATGAAAATGCCATGTCTCGATCTTAGTACTTCGATCCCCAAGAAGTACTTGAGACTTCCAAGATCTTTCATTTGAAATTCCTCGAACAACTTCTTTCTCAAGTTGTCCATCTCTGCTTCATCATCACCTGTGATGATCATGTCATCCACATAGATTATCAGACATGTGATCTTCCCACCTCTTCGCTTTAGAAACAAAGTATGATCTGAATTACTTTGTTTATACCCATGTTTTTTCATCACATTAGTAAACCTCCCGAACCATGCTCGCGGTGACTGCTTCAGCCCGTTCAGAGTCTTTTGCAGTTGACACACCTCTCCTCTTTTGAACCCCTCGTCAAATCCAGGTGGGGGAATCATAAACACTGGCTTTGGCAACTCCCCATGTAGGAATGCATTAGTCACGTCAAATTGATGCAATGGCCAGTCTTTGTTTGCGCCATGGAGAACAACACTCTTACAATGTTGATTTTGGTGACCGGGGAGAAGGTCTCATCATAGTCTACTCCATAAGTTTGTGTGTACCCCTTGGCAACGAGTCTTTCCTTGTACCTCTCTATCGATTCATCTGGCTTTCGCTTGATCATGAACACACATCTGCATCCTACTTCCTTGACTCCGGGAAGTAGAGTACCCTTGATCCATGTGTTGTTTCTCGATAATGCCTCCATCTCCACGATCATAGCTTTCTTCCAATGTTCACTCTTCATTGCCTCCTCGGCTGTCCTGGGGATCTCTTCTTCCATATAAAGTGCTGCTTGATAAGCTTGTGCTTGTCTTGTCCACTTTCACTACACATGATTGGCGACTCCATATCTCCAATTTCTGCTTATCTTCTCCGGTGAATATCTCTTGGGAGGAACCCCTCGAGTGCTTCGAGGAGGCAACACATACCTCCCTGTATCTCCATCAATAGTATTATCCTCCTCTTCTTCAATGCTTTCCTCACCTTCAACACTGTTAGAGACAGTAGTATCCTCAATATCATTATCCACAGTAGGAGGAGATGTTACCTCGGATATCGGTTGGAGTTGACCATTAGACGTGAGCTGAGGAGGCTCTAGTGGTGAGATATGCTTGGCGACAGTGACTGTTGGTGTCTCGGGTGGATCCTCGATTGAATCACTTGGTAGTGGTGTCACCAGCCAACTTAGGTAGTCCCCGTTAACCTCACTACTCTCCCCCTGACGTCTAAGTTGGTGTAGGTAGAAACATTCGGTTTCAAGGAAAGTACAGTGTATGGTAGTAATGACCTTCTTGCCAATGGGATCATAACACTTATAACCTTTCCTATTTACCCCATATCCCAAAAAAACACATTTCAAAGCACATGGTGAGAGCTTTGTTCTTTCATGCCTAGGTATGTGAACATACACAGAACAACCGAATACTTTGGGAGAAAGACTAAGAGGTTTAGGAATTTTTGCTTGTTTGGAGAAGATCTCGAGGGGAGTTCTTTTCTGCAGAATTTTTGTAGGCAATCTATTAATAAGGTAAACAGATGTGGCTACATTTTGCTCAGGCGTATAAGCACAGGTAGTTTGGTGAATAAGACCTTTACTGGTAAAAAATTCATTCATAGTATGGTTGACAAACTCCCCCCATTATCAGACCTAAGGGTTTTAATAGAGGTATGAAATTGAGTTTGTACCATTTGGAAGAAGAGCATAAATTTTTTAGCAACATCAGACTTATTTTTCAGGAAAAATATTAAAGTCATCCTCGTACAGTCATCTATGAAGGTGACAAAATATCTAATACCACTCCCCCCAACAACAGGTGCAGGCCCCCATACATCAGCATGTACCAAAGAAAATATGTAATTCATGCGAGAATTGGAAGTTTTAAATGACTGTCTATGATTTTTTGCAAACACACATGTTTCACAAAAGAAATCCTTAGGTACTAAAAATTCAGAAATAAAAGTTTAAGATACCCTTTAGACGGGTGTCCTAATCTCCTATGCCACAACCAAGCTTCTTCAATCGTGGATCCTTGAGTCAGCATTGCACTGCCATGTTAAGCTCTCCCATCCACGTAGTAGAGCCCGTTGTCCACACTTCCATGACCAATAATCTTCTCCGTCCGAATATCCTGCAGTAAACAAAATTTCGGATACATTAGAAGTTTGCACCCCAGCTCCTGAGTCACATGACTCACAGACAACAGTCTTTACGATAGTTTAGGTACAAATAAACAGTTGTTCAGACGAAGACCAGGCGAAATCTCAACAGTTCCAGCTCTTACCATAGGATCATTTCCCCATTCGCTGTCTTAATAAAAGCCTTTGTGGTCTTAGAAAAATTACAAAAATCTGTACTATCCGGTGTCATGATGTCCGTAGCCCCACAGTCAAAAATCCATCCCTTCCTATCATACCCACAGTTTTGAACAGTAAAAGCAGCGGAAACATTTGTAAGTGATTCAAATCGATTATGGGTGTCAAGTACGAAATTCGAAATATAAAGGCTATTTTTTGAATTTTGGAAGGCTGAGGGACTATTTTTTAATTTCTGGGGTGAATTTCGAAATTTTGTGAGACTTCGAGGGTCTATCTGCAAAGCATGGGGTAATTTATGTAATTTGATACAAGAGGGAGGGGCCATCTGCGTTTAAATTAAAATAGAGGGGGATAAAATGGTAGGGTTAGAAGTTTGCACCCTAACCCTATTACATCCTTCCTCGTCCAGTCCGTCTATTTCTCCAATTCGGCCGATCCCTTCAGCCATGTTTCCGGCGCCGCTCGTGCCGACTCCTCCACCATCGCCTCTGTTGCCACCAGCAGTGCCGCCGCCGCCTCCTGTGGTCGGACCCCTGTTTGCCCCGCCGCCATTCTCGCCTTCGTTCGAGATGTTTGCTAGGTGTGTCGTCGCCTTGCTCCTCTGTTTTTCTTCCCACCACTCGGGGAAGCCGACCCGGAGGAAGCACGTCTCTCGGGTGTGCCTCTGCTTCCCGCAGTGGGTACAGTACAGTCGGCTCTTATCAGTTTTCCCGGTGTCAGTGGCCGGTTGGTAGGCGGCGCGATGTGGTGGTGTGCGAGGGGGAGGTCCGCCGTGGTTTCCCTTGTTCTTCTAGGCTCTGAAGCCCATGCCCACATCGCCCGATGATGAATCGGTGTTCTCGTCGGTGGCCTCTGCAGTGGATACGGAGGTTGAAGGTGGCATAATCGTCCGCCGTGCTGCCTCCCTCCTTACCCATCCGTATGCCGTTTCTACTGAGGGCAAGGGGATCTCCTTCAAGACATCCCTTCCGATCCCGTCATATTCGCTATTGAGACCCGCCATAAACTTGAATAACCTTCGTTCATTAACATATTTTCTGAAGTCCTTGATGCCTATGTCACAACAGATTATTAGGGAAGTTTGGCATCTGTCGATGCTGATCCAGATCCCGTGAATCCGTCGAAAATATGTTTCAAGGTCTAAATCTCCTTGAACGATCCTTCTTGCCTTCTCTTCCAAATCGTAAGTCAGGTATGGATTTGCCTTACTCTCGGATGTGATGGGAAGGTTTTCCCATATACTTTTTGTTGTTAAATGATGTGCAAAATCTCCAATAATATCTTTTTCGATATTATCAATAATCAACGAGAACACAACGAGGTCAGTTTCCTCCCACTCTCGGAATTTTTTGTTGCCAGTTCCCGGTGGTGGCTCGTCCATTATGTGAGACAGGGCCCCTCGGCTTCCGATCGCGACTTTCATAAGTCGTGACCACAATGGGTAATTATTCCCGTTAAGTTTAAATGCCACAACAACATGTTTGTTGGGCTTGAGTTTACTGGTTTCTCCTACATTGGGTTTCTCTTCATCGGTTTTTGACATGGTGTTTTATTTTGTGAATGTGAAGGAATCTGGAAAAAAAAAGGTAAGAACACTGGTGGTTTTTGGCCTCTTGGCCGAGAGGGGTAAAAGGCTATGATGAATATTTTTTGTGTCTTTTTGGCTCTGATGCCATATTGTATTTTAGACTAGAATAGGATAGGGAGAAAAGTTTTGTATTCGATGATATAGAACCCTAGTACAAGCCTCCTTTTATAGTAGAGATTTACAAGTATGTAAGGAAAATATTAAATGTAATCTTCTATACAAGGTATCTCAGAATCGTATCCTTGATTTCCTCCACTC
>JAOWBJ010103059.1:0-14605 GCA_028566335.1 Monarda citriodora | reverse complement strand
TCGTTTGCTCAAGCGGAAGCGAGTTGCAAAGCTCGCTTGAACTAGTCCGCTTGTGTGGATGCAAACGGGTTGAAAAGTTTGGGGACGTTCCTAATTTGAAGGCTCCAACCACCCCAAACAAGATTCGAAGCTTCCTTGGGCTGGCAGGATACTACCGAAGGTTCATAGAGGGGTTTTCCCGTATAGCGAGGCCGTTTACCCAGCTACTCCATAAGGGAACAAAGTTTGAGTGGACCCCAGAATGCGAAGCGGGTTTCCAAGCGCTCAAGGAGATTTTAACCACCGCCCCTATTTTAGCGGTTCCCGAACAAAATAAAGAATACGTACTTTACACCGATGCGTCCAAGAGTGGACTCGGTTGTGTGTTGATGCAAGACGGGAGAGTGATCGCTTACGCCTCACGGCAACTTAGGCCTCACGAGCAGAATTACCTGACCCACGATCTAGAGCTAGCTGCCGTAGTGCACGCTTTGAAGATTTGGAGACACTACTTGTACGGTGTAAGATGCGAGATCTATATGGATCACAAGAGTCTTAAGTATTTCTTCGAACAAAGGGACCTCAATATGAGGCAGAGGAGATGGTTAGAGCTAGTTAAGGATTACGATTGCGGGATTAACTATCACCCCGGAAAGGCCAACGTCGTGGCAGACGCTCTGAGCCGAAAGGTTTCACCCAGCTAGATAGTATACTTACCGAAGCGGAAACACTTGCGAGAGAGCTCGAGAATGTGAAGTTAGAGATTTTACCCCCGCCCACGACAAGAGAGGAAATAATCGCTACATTAGCTATAACACCCGACTTGAGAGAAAGAATAGTCAAGGCCCAAAGGAAGGACGAGGTCCTTGAGAAGAAGCGGGCAGAAATGAGGATGGGAAAGCCCGGAGCGTTGCGGGAGGAAGTAGATAACGCCCTCACGATGAACAGACGATTGTGTATACCCTCGAACGAAGAGCTTAAGAGCGAAATCCTGAGTGAAGCCCACGATACCCCATACACCGCTCACCCAGGCAATACTAAGATGTACCAAGATTTGAAAGGGAAGTTCTTGTGGGAAGGAATGAAGCGAGATGTAGCGGTTTACGTAAGGAAGTACCTTGTTTGTCAACAAGTAAAGGCGATGCACCAACGACCCTATGGAAAGTTACAACCACTAGAGATTCCTGAGTGGAAGTGGGACCATATTGCGATGGATTTTGTAGTAGGGCTACCAAAGTCAAGAAGAGGGAACAATTCCATTTGGGTAATAGTAGAACGCTTAACAAAGAGCGCTCACTTCCTTCCTATAGCGGTGACTTTCACCTCGGAGAAGCTCGCTAAGTTGTACGTACGAGAGATTGTTCGGTTACACGGAGTGCCAAGATAAATTACCTCAGATAAGGATTCAAAGTACACTTCACGATTCTGGCGAAGCTTGCAGAGCGAGTTAGGGACCAAGCTAAATTTTAGCTCCACTTATCATCCCAGAGCGATGGACAGTCTGAGCGGACTATCCAGACGTTGGAAGATATGTTGAGATCAGTGGTGTTTGACTAGAGTGGTCACTGGGAACCAGTTTTACCCTTAGTAGAATTTGCTTACAACAATAGCCACCAAGCTACTACCGGTATAGCTCCATTCGAGGCCCTTTATGGGAAAAAGTGTAGATCGTCGCTCTACTGGGATAGAGTGGAAGAAAGGAAAGCGCTTGGCCCTAAAGCGATAAGCGAAATGATAGATACCATAAAGCAAATAAGAGTTCGAATGAAAGAGGCCCAGGATAGACAAAAGATTTACGCTGATCGCAAGCGGAGCGTAGTCGAGTTCGCCGTAGGCGACAAAGTTTTCTTGAATGTGTCTCCATTTAAAGGAGTAATATGTTTCGGCGTAAGAGGAAAGTTGAAGCCCCATTTCATTGGGCCATACGAGATATTAGAGAGAGTAGGCCCTGTTGCCTATAGGTTGGCCTTGCAGCCAAACCTGAGTAGTGTACATAATGTGTTTCATTTGTCCCAGCTCTGTAAATAAGTTTACGACCCAAGGCACGTAATCCGACAAGAGGAGATTGTGCTCGCTCCAGATATAAGTTACGAGAGTCGACCCGAAGCGATCTTGGATCGCAAGGTACAACAGCTTAGCAATAAGTCCATTCCTTCGGTAAAGGTTTTGTGGAAGCACCAAGGCCAAGAAGAGGCCACTTGGGAGCTTGAAGAAAAGATGTTAGAGAAGTACCCCGAGTTGTTTGAATAGATAAGCAAAATTTTGGGACAAAATTTCTTTTAAGGTTGGTAGGATGTAATGACCTGAATTTTTAGAAATAATAAAAGAAGTATTTTCACTTCAAGGTTTCAAATATGATTATCTCTAAGGAGAAGGTTTTAAGTTAATTGCATGATATCGCCAAGGCGAAGCACCTTGAGTGCCTAAAATAGAGAAGCGAGAGATAACTGATGCTTTAAAGAGTTAACATAATGGCTAAACTGAGCGGTTAAATGTTTGGTAGCGATCGTCGAGTCGCTTGAGTTCATTCCTTAGAATGGAAGTTTAAAGAGTAAGCGAGTCCGCTCCAAGCAGTTTGGAGTGGCTCGGAGTTTGCTTGGTTTTCGGAGAGCGAAGAATGAGTCCGCTCAAGCAAGCAGAAGCGAGTTGAAAAGCTCGCTTGAGTAAGTCCGCTTGAGCAAACGAAAGCGAGTTGAAAAGCTTGCTCGCGCTGTTCAAGCGGATAAGGCGGACGAGCGGATTCACGATCTTCTGCTCCGAGGGTTCTTGATGAGCAAAGAGGTTTCAAGTGAGCAAAAAGGTTTCAAGCGGTTTTCATAGCGAGCGAGTTCGCTCGAGATAGTCCGCTCGTGGAGCGTGGAGCGATGTTGGCGAGAGCTGATTCGAGAGGTGCGCCAGGTGCATTTATTGTGTGTTAATTAACTTTTTCTGATAATACGCCACAGCCCTAGTTGACCAGGGCTAGATGTCATGTTCTGCAAAAGTCATTTCAGACGTTACTTTAATTCAAAAACATTTATTCGAAAACATTTATTTAAAAAACAATTATATTTCCTCATTTATTTTATTCAACCCAGGCAGGGAGTGACACCCCCTATAAATACCCCAACCCTGAAACTTATTTCTCACTTCACTGCAACTTCAAAACTTTCTACAAAAACTTAAAGGAGAGAGAGAGAATGATCGAGAGTAGAGAAAACAAGTCAAGAGTCTAATCTTTCGAAAGCCAGAGTTTCAAGGTAAACCCCCAAGTTTTTCTTCAAATGTCTAAGTATTTTATTCTAGGCTTGGCCAGAAAACCTTTCTTAAGAACAAATGATGGTTTCCTATGTTTTCACTGAGTTTCTATTTACATTTGGCTACAAGATTTTGCAGTTATCTTTAAGCCCTTTACGTTTTTCCAACTACCGTGACAAATGTTTGAATAAAACTAAGCTTAAAGGGGTTTTCTACCAAAATGTTACTTTAGCTGATACTTCCCTTGAAAGGATTGGAAAGTTCTATTCTCTGTTAAAAGGGTCCTTGTACTGAGAGAATAAGTGAGAAGATTCTGTTAGAGGTCTGTTTCCCAAGATAAGATGAGTTAACCAGAGCGAACTAATGAGTTAGCTGAGGGTACGATTCTTATGAATATCTTCGTTATGTCTTTTTAAGGAAGCGTAAAGGAAGAGCGGTGAACGTGATCAAGAAGCGACCAACACTTGAGCAGCCAAAGGTGGGCTTTCAAACTATGGACCCCTGTGTGGGCTTTTAAACTAAAGTACCCCAAGCGGGTGAAAAACCTCGAGCGACCAGTAGCCGAGCGGATTGTTTTAAAGCGAGTTTTCACAGAGCGAACTTCTAAGTCGCTCTCTTTAAAGTTGTTGTGATGATGATGTTATGAGTTGTGTAAGGCCTATCTGTCGGCTGTGTGCCAAGGTTTCATGATACGATCGGCTCGAGCATGTGTTGCTCGGGTAAGTGAACTAGGTTCGCTTTGCTCAGGCAAGCGATCGAGGTTCTAGGTGAGGGTGGCCACCCTCCCTAGATCAGATTATTAAAATATAAGGATCTAGTTGTAGATCTATTTCGCTCATAAGGGTCTGGTTTTAGAGCCTTTTTCATCTTTATATTTGTTGTCAGACCCCCTTTTGTTGTTGTATCTGCGTAGCCCTTGGACGGGCATTTTTGTAAAGTAGAACAACTGTCGAACCCCCGCCCACAGCCAGGCCGCTCCCCCTTGTTGAGCTTCTGTAGCCAAAAAGTGCCTGCTGTAGGCATAACCTCCGTTTTCGACTTTTAGATCATGTTTTTATTTTGAAACTTTATAAGTATTGAGATCGCTCCAATTATTGAATTCGCTTCCATAAGCGACTTGATCGCTTTTATTGTACTTAATCAACTGTTTTAGTTTCATTTATCCAGTTACCCTTGTAAGAAGTAATACAGATGTTTTGAGAAACAAACTATGATGAAATTACTTTCAAAGAGTTTCCTTTCTTGATCGCAAGCGACTTACCAGTTCGCTCGACTGGGTTAAAGCCTATGAGCGGCCTCTTTCAAAGATGTAATATTCTCTAAGGTTTTCAATAAACTCGTTTCCAAAGAAATGGCCCTCGAATGAGCTCCTAAGACGAATTATCAAACAAATAACCTTATTCGCTCAGTACATGTCTTCCGCTTAACCTAAGAGTTTTCCGCTTCATTGTTATCATGTGACACGTGGCGACTTCGCGGGTCCAGTTTTCCTTAGTTCGGGCCTGGGTCATTACATGGAGTATGCATTTTCAATGGTAAAATAGGTATATGGACGTTTGTGGAGGATGTTACAGCCATAAGGGGTAGCAAACTAAGAAGAAAGGCACTAAAGAGGTGAAACTAGTTCAATCAATCACTAGGGAAGTCATTAAAAAAATCATTATCATTCAGGTACTTAAGGCTTCCTAGTTCACACTTCATTTTATATTTTGAATGATTAAATTTTAAAAAATCATTGTATCTAAATGTAATTAATGTTTTTTTTGCTCAGATTATTCCTGCAATTAAGTAGAAGTGGCCTCCATTTCTGAGTAAGAGCATCAAGATTCAACAAGACAATGCAAGAACACACATACTACTAAATGATTCAGATTTCAAAAGATATGCAACTTCAAATGGCTTTGATATAAGTCTAGTGAAACAGCCCCCAATAGCCTCAATTGCCAACACCATAGATTTAGGTTTTTTCATAGCCATTCAAAGTCTTCAACAAAGGATAAGATGCAAAATTGCACCTGAAATAATTGCAGCAGTGAAGAAAAGTTTTGAAGACATAGAAGCCATGACATTAAACAAAGTCTTCCTTAGTATGCAATGTGTGTCAAAGGAAATTTGAAGGTCAAAAGAGGGAATGACTACAAATTCCCACACATGAAGAATGATGCTTTACTGAGGCAGAGAATTCTACCAAAGAATTTACAGGTTTCAGAGTTTTTGGTAAGGGAATGCATTGACTATCTAATGGGTGAGGATGTAACGGCCCGAATTTTAAAAGTCAATATTAATACAATTTCGCTCCAAGATTTTGCTATGTTTCTTTTATGAAGGGAGTTTAAGTTTATTTTATGTTACTAAAGCACTAATGTGCTTAAATGAGTAGGGAGCATGTACTCTCAATGAGCAAGCGATTAACGATGGCTACATACATAAGTTATCAAAGTTTTAACGAATTCACTTAGCTAGTGACCACTTGTTTACGAATAGCTATGATTGTCTAAAGCGGCTTTAGTTGTCGCTTGAGAATTTCGCTAAAGGTTGTATGATGAAAGAGTTTTTAAAGTTAGTGAGTCCGCTCCAAGCAGTTCGGAGCGGCTCGGAGTTCGTTTCAAGTCCGGAGCGAAGTATGTAGAAGTCCGCTTGAGATAAGCGGAAGCGAAGCATGTAAGATTGCTCGAGCTGAGCGGAAGGTCGCTCCAAGAGAATTTCATGAGCGAGTTTAAGAAAATGGTGTTAGAGCGAAACGAGCATGTCTTAAAGCGATTTTATAGGTATTCGCTCGGACTAAGACCACTAGCGATCCTGAGCGAGCGAGTTTTCCAAGCGGGAAAGAGAGAGAGTAGTCTGGAGCGATTTTTGTACCTCGAGCGAGTTCGCTCGAGGGAGTCCGCTCGAGAAGCGAGAGTCATCGAGCTATCTTGAGAGGAGTGCCAAGTGCATTAATTATGTGTTAGTCAACCTTACTTTTTCTGCAACACGCCACCGCCTTTACCGACAGTACCATATGTCCTTTCTGCAAAAGCCATACCAACTTTAATTATTTCAAAATTATGTTTTATTTAAATTCTGAAAAAGGGGTCACCGCACCCCTATAAATACCCCCACCATTGGGATTCATTCATTTTGCTGCCATTTCACAAATTTCGTCTAAAACCTAGAGAGAGAGAGAGACCGAGGGAAGAGAAGGAACCAGTTTGAAAACTTGTTCAAAGTCTTAAGGTAAAATCTTCACCCCGTCTCATTTGATATGTTATTTTCAACTAGATCAAAATCCATTTTCAAAGCATCAAGTATTTCTGAGTCACTGTATCCTAAAATGTTTTGAGTAAAGGCTAAACCAAAGTTTGATAATTTCTTAAGCATATTTTCTTCAATAAAGAAACAAGCACAGAAAGCAGCTAAAAAGTCCAGAACCCTTACTGTTTTCTTCATTCTTTTAAAGGAGTATTAATCCGCTCAGTTCAGAACCGAACTTTATCTTAGATAGGATTAGGAAATCCTATTTTGTTAAAGCTTTTCTAGAGAGATAAAAATATATGATAAGTTATTTCTACTAGAGCTTTTCTCGAGAGAGTTATGTACAATAAGTAAAACCAAATCACTCTAAAACCCGCCCTTAGTTTCGAACGACAAGTTAGCCGAGAGAGTTTACGCTTACTTAAATCTATGCCTTATGTATATTCGCTCTTACTTTTAAGGGTATTTGAAAGAGGATAAGTGAGCTAGCAAGCGACCCTTCCAAGCGATCAAACCAAGCGACTGTTAAGGTGGGCTTTCTATCTAAGGACCCCAAGCGGGATAAAACCCTCGAGCAACCAGTCGCCGAGCGGACTATTAAAGCGATTATTTTTTTAAGCGATTATACATTGCTTTTCTTCTAGAACTAACCATGCCATAAAAGTTTGATGTTAATGTATGATACGATCGGCCTGAGCATGTGTTGCTCGGGTAGTGCACTAGGTTTGCTTTGCTCAGGCAAGCGATCAAGGTTCTAGGTTGAGGTCAACCAACCTCCCTAGATCGGGTTATTTGAGGGCAGATATGGCGAAATACTAAAGTAAAGAAGGTTTCACGAGCCAAGGCTCGTTCTAAGATTTTCTTGCTAACTTATGAATGGCTGATAATGAAATTATTTAGGGGCAAAGTGTCCACTAAAGTACTCAGCCCTGTGCACGTTTTTCTTGTGTGCAAGTTGAGCAGGTTACGGTCGAAGTGGAAGCGGTGACGAGCGGGGTTTTGCCGAAGCGAATTTTTGAAGAAGAACTTGGTGGTGCAAGTCTCCACACTTGCATCTAGTGTTTTGTGTCCAAACTCTTTCTTTTAAATTTTTACGGCTTGTAATGGATAAACAGATGTACCACCCTTCCGCTACTCACTGATTTATTTAATTCTGCTTACTTATATTGGCGAATGTTCCATCTTTGCATGCGTTATTTAATCATGTTTTCCGCTTGAAAAATTTATGCGCTTGTACCAAAATCGGTCAAGTTACTATATTCCGCTTCAAAATTTTCAAGCGACTATGTCCGCTCTTGCTAAGACTTAACTTCGTTGCTATAAGAAAGGCTTGTAATTCAATTGAAGAAAATTATATGCCAAGGGTTATCTTCAAGCAATTTTCAAATTTCCTCCACTCTGAAATATCAAGCGATTTTCAAAGCAACTCGATCAAAGCGAATTTGTTTGAGCGACCCACTCCAATTACTTTCAAAGCGATATTCCAATTCCCGCTCCAATAATTCAAGCGACTTTTCTCCAACATGTCTAGCCGAGCGATAATCCTTATAGCGACATTCCGAAGGTTTTTGCTCAGCAATATTTTCTCAAATCAAACTAATATTTCAAATATCGTTCGTGAGCCAAGTTTCGCTTAATTCCATGGTTTTTCTGTCATTATACCCTCAAAATGTCCTATTGTGGCGACCTTCCGGACCCGGTTATCGTAAAGGGGGTCTAGGGTCGTTACAAAGGGTTATCTTGTAGTTAGAAAAGTCTTATTTTTACAACACACTTGTAACAGTCCACAAGCGGGACCGAAGTCGCTTGCTGTCAAACCGGAAGACTTAAGATCCGTGTACTGTCCAACCGGAGGACCAAGTTCCGGGTACTGTCCACACAGAGGACTGAAGTTCTGTGAGTTAGTGATTTTTCTTCCAAGGTTGGAAGAAGAGTGAACGTATGTGTTTGTCATCGAACCACTATAAATCTTGCTTGTGTCATTTACCGCTTTGCTTTTACATTCGCTTTACTTTGTTTACTGCTTTGATTATACATTGCATATTAAAGCACACGCACATAAGCAAACCCACGGTTTTCAACTAAGCAAGAGTTTTCTCAATCTAGCACTCGCTCACCAAATTTCCGCTCGCATAAGGACTCTGCTCAAGCGAATACTTCACCAAGCGAATTTGTGAAGTAGTCGCTAAACTAAGTGCTTAAGTGATTTTCAAACTACTAGAGGGGTTTTTCTAATACTGCTTTTAAAAAGTTAAAAGAGGATAAAACCTCTTACACACGTATTCACCCCCTCTACGTGTGTTATTAGTGCTACGGGCCAACATGTTTCTTGAAGATATTATTGTATAAAATAATACTCATAGTGCTTAAAAAAATACAGTATAAAATAAAAAAAATAACAAAAAATCAGACAATACTACTCATATTATAATATAATATGAGTATTATTAGTGCTATTTTATAAAATAGTATCAATAGTACCTAAAAAAGGCAATACAACGACAAGATCTAAAGGTACTATTGGTGCAATTTTACAAAATAGCACCAATGGTACCCGGAAAAAAGCAACTCCACAACAAGAAACAGCACCACTATCGGTGCTATAAAATAGTACCAATAATATCTAAAAATAGCACCATTACAAGATCTAAACAAAAGAAAAAAAAATAAAATTTACAATCGTGAAACTTGTCTTGAATATCCAGTTGAAAGAGTTTCTCCCTCCAGAAAAATTATCGGCGCTTCTCCCTTGCACTCATTTGGTGCATATCTATAAAAATTGTCGAAATAAAGAGTTCCTCCCTCATTTCTCCCTCCAGTCTAGTTTCCCCTGCACTCCGCCTCGGCCTCTTCCACTCCTGGATCTGGATCTACGTCGCCGCCTCGGCCTCTTCCACTCCGCCTCGATCTGACGGATTTCTCGTCCTCGGCGTCGGTTTTGGAGAGGATTTGGCAGATCCAATGAGAATGAGAGAGTCCGTTCCTTAGTTCAAAAATTCGAGGCGTAAAAGAATCCAAAAAAAAAAAAATGGATGGAGAGAGTAATCAAATTGAGCTTCAAATTGACTTTAAACTTCAAATCCTCCAAGTTTAGCTCAAGCTTAGATTCAAATAAATAATCCAGCACCATTATCTACTGTTTCGTGGTAGTTTCCTCGAGCAAAAATAAATAATATCAGAATATACCGGTAAGTAATTAGTTGAACTAAAATCCATATACCTGAAGAAAATGACCCTTTTGAGTCTTCAAAGTGAAACAACTAGTAAAACTAGTGAATATTTTCCATGCGATATTTTAAAGTAAAATTTCCTTCTCTGTGAATTACAGAAATTGTAGCAGTAAAAACTCACTCATCTGAACCTGAGCTTTCTGAACTAGTTTCCTTCTTACCCTTTATACCAACTTTGCCATTAACAAGCCCTTTCTTCTTCACAAGCGGTTCTTTGCCTTCATCATCGCTGTACTCGCTCTCGATATCCTCCTCTTCCTCTTCCTCTGTTTCCTCTTCCTCCTCGATGCCATCTTCGAGAGCAGCACCTCCATCTCCTACCTGTCCACCTCGAGTTCCAGCTCGTGTACGTTTCAAGATCTTCAGCTTCACTGTTGATTTTTGGTCGCATCCGATCCACGAGTCACACATTACATAGCAAGTTAGGTTGTAGTTTCCCTCTGGCATGGCCACAAACTTCCCCATTGCAAGTCGAGAGCCGCTCTTCACTTTCTCCACTGCTTCTTTCATGGCAGCAGTTTTTTCCTGCGGTGTTGATCCAAGGACTTCCATTCTCTCATCGATTGCTGTTGAAGCAGCGCCGACTGCAGCCGCCTCATCCATGAAATTGATCTTATGGGAGAACCACACGCTGTTTGAATTGGGATCTGCTAGAAGCAGCCAGAAGTTTTCTTCCTTGTGAAAAGGGTAATAAGGGGCATGGGGAAGAGCCCCCGTCAAGCCATTCGAACGCTTTAAGGTAACCCAAGCATTGACTGTGACTACATCGCCTTCTTGCACACCTTCCTCTCCTTCGGTTTCGCAAGTAACTTCGACTGTGAGAGAAGGGATCAGCTCCATCACCTTCTCAATGTCTGCCACTTGAGGAGGAGAGAAACCGGCTACTTCAGAAAGAAGTTCAGCTCGCTCTTCAACAGGCGCGTCTTGAAAATCTTGAAATGTTCTTACCTTCTGCAAAATATGAAAGAGAGATTCAATTTAATATTTCCAAGAATTCATCACGTACCTATGAACTTCTCCAACAGTTAAAACTGTATGGAGATATTTAACAAGATTATAAAAACTAGGTAAAGAAGCGAGCCTATGAATGACTTTAGCTGCCACCCATTAATAAAAGAGGCATAATAGGCTGCTAATAAGATCATACTATTCAAACCATCTGTTCATTTTCAACGATTATAATCGTTGTTACAAACGTTATCATTCAGTACTTTCAAGTATAATTTGTCTGTAATAGAGATTATACATTTAAAATAAATGGCATATAATATGACATAAGATTCATCATAACTTTATTATCACTGTTTATCACGTAAAAAGCTTGGAGTAGATGATAAAATTCAAAGATAAACTCAAACACCAGAGTATTTATATATGTTATAAAAACTCCAATAGCACTGGGAAGGAAGAGACATTCAGAAAGAGAAAACAAAACAAAAAACACAGATAAGAGTTTATTATTTAAACTTCTCGCGTTAAAAGAAATTTGGCTCATATACCTTTCGGGTTATTTTTTTTATTATATCATCATTAAAATATGGAAGCTGTAGAAATGGAGCGATACCGTCAGCAAATCCTCCAGCTGCCTTCCTAGCACTAAGAGGAACTGCCTGCCATATGACCAGCGGATCAGTAGTTACCCATGCATGATCAGAATTGATGGCTTAATTCCAGGCAGTTAGAATTAAAATATTCTAAAGATGATCTTCCACTTAAATACCTGAATAATGCACTGTGAGAGTTCAATAACTCCAACTGCAGGTCTAAGCCAGCCATGCCCCTTAGAATTGCGTGGAATGATTGCCATCTGCTTAGACAATTTATAACAGTTAGATGCAGACCAGTCACATTTTAGGGTGAGAGAAGAACAAAGTCGCAACAAAAAATCAGTGCATAACTAATTCCCACAGAATAACCAGCCAAGAAAGATTTTACTCGGTCAAATACTTTGACAAATGATCACTTCACATGAAACCGGAAACACTAGCTGCCATGCAGTTGCAAAATGCAACCAAAGGTCAGTTTCGGAACAAGAAACTGGTAACTAGTATAGTGTGGATTTCTCCATCTGCTAATTGAGGGACAGGGTGCGAAAATGGTAAACCAATGCAATGCATATGCTTCACTTGACCTTCATACCATTACATGTGCCCTGATCATAAAATTGACGAAAATTTGTATTTTTTTCATGTTTTGCTTTAGCAAGAGCAACATAGCCACATGAGCAACTCTATCAAATTTTATTTTAAGAAACTGGGGAATCAAGCTGCCTTACATCCATAAAAAAAATATTTTTTACATGATAATCTGGATAGCCTGGATGTTGGACTGATGTGATAAGAGTAAAGACCACACAAGGAAAAGATTTGTAAATCAAAGAAAAGAAATTGCAATATATGAAATACTCTAGCAAACAAGAATTCGACAATACGGAAAGAAAAGATAATCCCCACGCAGGGGGCCAATCCCCCGAAGAGGCCTACGCTAATGCGTCCTAAAAACTGATCTACCCAAGATAAATAAATCTTGACCCACTATGACTATATATAATACTAGAAACCTAATGCAACAAGGAAAAGGAAATAAATTCTAATTCTACTGTAACAAGGAAATCTAAAGACTAAAGATAAATACTAAGGAAATATAAAGACTAAAGATAATCATAGAAATAAAGATTTATCCTTATCCGAATCTTCTAGAACTAATTCAACCTCATCCCATCCTTGCCTTCTACTCCAAGCAAATCGTCTTCCACATCGTATCAGCTAAGGCACTAAGATGTTGAGATCAGAACATTGGAAAAGATATCCAAATCAAATCTCTTGTGGTACTGCTAAGGGCTCTATACTCAGCCTCGGCTGAAGATGCAGAAATTGTACTTTGTTCCTTGCATCTCCAAGAAATCAAAGCATCTCCTAAAAACACACAAAAACCTGTCAAGGCCTTTCTAGTATCTGGGTAAGTGCCCCAGTCCGCATCACTGAAAGCCTCTAGCTTTAGACTATTATGTGCAGAGTAAAATAGCCCAAGAGATTAATGACCTTTGAGATATTTGAGTACATGAGTGAAAACAGACCAATGAACATCAATTGGGGAAGCCATGAACTGACTTAACTGCTGGACAACATGACTTAAGTCTGGTCGAGTTAAATTCAAATACAACAACTGACCAACAGTTTTTCTATAAAGCTAAAGGTTTCCCAACATCTTTACTCAAAACTAACCCAGTAGGTAAAGGAGTAACCACTGAATGACATTGTAACATCCCAACAGAAGATAATATATCAAGTATGTATTTCTTTTGATTGAGAGATGTACCTGAATCACTTCTTATGATTTCCATTCCCAAAAAATACTTAGCAACCCCCAGATCATTTATAGTGAAAGCTTAGTGAAGGAACTTCTTCAAGTCATTAATAAGATCAAGAGATAGACTAGTAACCAAAACATCATCGACATACACAATAAGAGCTATGAAAGAATTAGCAACACCTTTATGAAAGAGACAAGGATCTGCAGTAGATTGAATATAGCCATGAGCAAGCAAACACTTGCAAAATTCTGCATTCCATTCCCTCGAGGCTTGCTTCAAGCCATAAAGACTCTTAATGAGCTTGCAAACCTGAACTTCTTTAGTACCCTTATACCCATGTGGAGGTAACATATAAATGTCATCATGGAGAAACCCATGAAGAAAAGCGTTGTTAACATCCAATTGGTGCAAATTCCATTTGAAAGAAGTAGCAAGTGCAATAAGAAATCTTATTGTCACCAACTTGGCTACTGGGGAAAAAACTTCTTGATAATCCACCCCATGCTCTTGAATAAATCCTTGTGCCACCAATCGAGCTTTCAAACGATCAACATGCCCATCAGACTTATATTTTACCCTAAAAACCCATTTGCTACCAATTTCTCTCTTACCTTCTGGTAGTATAGTTAGTTTCCAGGTCTGGTTTTCTTCCAAAGCAACAAGTTCAGAGTCCATTGCAGCCACCCACTCCGAAAGTTTACAGGCCTCTTTGTATGAATGAGGCTCTTTAACCATTTCCATGTTGAATAAGAAAGAAGTGTAAGTTTTAGTAAAGCAACGAGAAAGATGATAAGGAAATGTGTTTGGAGTTGAGGTGTTATTGATAGGGATGTTATCTGCGATCAGTTGAACATTACCAACATAATCAGAAAGCCACTGAGGTGCCTTGCTCACTCTATGCCCTCTCCCAAGTTCAACTGGTATAGAAATAATATCAGTTGTAGTCTGTACAGGAGATGAAATAGTTGTGTTTTGAACATTAGAATGCACAGACTGAAGTTTAGAGGAAGTAGAAGATTAAGAATGATCAGGAAGAATTGAAGGTAAAGAAGTAGACATAGATGGAGTATTACTTGAAGAAGATGGAAGTGTGTCAGTATGAAGATTCCCAGCATCATCCAATGATGGGATGGAAGGCACTGAATCAGAGAAATAAGGAAATGGTAAAGAGGTATGAAAATTGGATGGGCTAGCTTGTAGAGTGTTATGAGAAAAGGGAAAATTCTCATCAAAGAATTTTACGTCCCTAGAAATAAACACTCTTGTAACAGCCCAAGTTTCTAAAACCCTCCTTGTAGCTCCTCGGCGGAGGTTTCATGAACTAAGCTTTTATAAAGATGCAAGCAGTTTCGTTATGTTTACGGGTTTCTTGTGTTTTATGTATGATTGTTATGTGCTTTTGTGTGCTTTCTGTGATTCTTTGAACCTTATGTGAACTTACGTGCTCTAACATACGTGAGCTAACATATCTTGATGTCTACTTGATTGAATGAATGACAAACTGTGGGAATGAATACGTGTTAGAATCTAATGATGCTGTGAATGGATTATTTATTTGAGCTCGCCTTTGAACCTCGGTTGTAGTCCGGTCATAAACTTGGTTAGCAGTAGG
>JAOWBJ010102961.1:0-14606 GCA_028566335.1 Monarda citriodora | reverse complement strand
TCAAGTCGTCGAGTAGCGTTTTCTCCCATTCCGAGTCATTACACGTATTACCCACTGAAGTTATTCTCGTCGCTTATGACGTTTTACAAAGGCTTCATACATAGGTTTGGACTTGCACTGGCTCTTTTAATTCACCCAGCTCCTACCAACCTCTCCTCTTCTCTTCCGCGCCCAAACTCTTGATCGGTAGTGTCCTCGAGACTCGGCCTTGTGGCGAGTCTAGAGGGTCGCTACATTCATGTCCGGGTCGTTACACTCTCTGACCGGAGTTAGTCGCTTAGTGCCTCTTATACCGGAGTTGGATGTAAGACTTTTTGGTCCTGAGTTGAATTAGTGAACTGGAGTTGCATTACCGAATCGTTCAACAGGGCCGATCCCTTTGAGCCCTTACTGTTAATGGGCCAAATTTAGTTGGGCCTTCCTGTTGGGCTTGAAGGGTTTTGGGCCATATCCTATCACTACCCCTCCCAAAAAGTGATGTAATGCATGTGACTGTTCATACAGGCCAGAATACTGATTGACTTGGAAATGTCTCAGTATACGGGGTGCGCTGGAGACGATAATTCCGACCGGAGTGGTGGAGTAACTTCGGATATGTCGGAGTGAAGGTAACGCTGACGTGTACTAGCATGCACGGTACGTTTTTGGCATTAAATGTGACGATTGGAATCCCGGAAAAGTGGGATTCGAATCGTCGCACCATTTCAATAAAAACCCAAGGTTGCCACCTTGTAGGCCTTTTCACTTTCGCATTGCTGAAACTCCTCTGCAATGTTTTTTCTTCTTCTGCAAATAGCACGAAGAATTTTCTTGGTTGACTGCTGATAAATCTGCGCATTTGAAAATTGTGACAAGTAAGTATGTCTTCCTCCCAATCTACTTTTGGTTCTGCGTCAAGTAATAGTAGCGAGGGGCACGCGGGGAAAATAGTGGCGCGGGAATCCTCAAAATCCGGCGGTATTGGCCGGAAAAATGCTGACCTGCTCCCCATTGGCCATTATAAACCTATTCTCAGTGCCAGTACAGTAGAATCCCTAGCATATCGTTATTATTTTCCGCCGGGAACCGAGGCCGTGGTTCCCCAAAAGACAAATAGGGCTGACCGTCCTCCGGAGGGGCATTGCACCATTTATGAGGCTAGTTTGGCATGCGGTTTGCGATTCCTCTTCACCCCCTTATTTGCGAACTTTTAGATAAATTTTACCGTCCGTTGGGTCAAGTGACTCCTAACTCTTGGAGACACTTAACTGCATTCATGTCCGAAGTCTTGGTGACCGGGTATGAACCGTCTCTTGAGTTGATCCTTAGATTTTTCCAATTTAGGTGGAAATGATCTTGGTTTTACCTCTACCTCGTCCATAAAATTAAAGCTAAGACGAAGTCAAAATGGCCGAACTAGCAAAAGTGATTTTTTTTTCTATAAGGGTTCTGGGCCCCTCATTTTGTTTGGAGGGGTGTTGGGCAAACAGTTCGTCCCCCTCGGACGGAGTACTTGGGCGGACTCGAGGATTTGCTCATGGTCACCCCCATGGTGACAAGGGAGTATATTGAGTCCGAACTTGTTCAGGGTAGGGTCGTACTGCCTGAGGCGACGGCCGAAAATGAAGTCCCTCATGGTGAGGAATTAGCTAGAGTAGCATAATATTTCTGTCTTATTTCGGTATCTGACTCAGGCTTTTATGCAGTGAACATGTTCAAGAAAGTAGGGAAGAACTAGGCTGCTGCGCCGGACGCAGCCACTGAGAGGCAGCCGAAGAAACAGAATACTTCTTCTTAAGGCGCTGTACCACTGCCTCTATCATGTCCGGGGCGTGTGACCATTTCCTCCTCTTCGGTATCTTCGGAGAGGACACTGGACGCCGGAGTGCGTCAGCAGGCCCAACTCTCTTTTACTCCGATATAGGAGTCAGGACCCGTGGGAGGAGCCATTGGTGCTCCTATTTTCAGGCGGAGTGGCCGAAGAACTTGGCTGAGGTGATACTTTGCTTTCATTATCTTCCTCTTTTTCCTTATTTTAACTTCGTTTCTCTTTGCAGAGAACCGAATTTCTCTCCAGACTAGTCCTGTCCGAACTGAAAGGGACAGCTTCGGAGTGCCAAAAACAAGAACGATCTTTGGCCAAGGCTAGAGATGCTGCGGCAAAGGCCAATGAGGATGCCACTAAAAAGGCATCTGAGGCCAAAGCGATGGAGTCCTCGTTGTCGAGGGCAAGACTGAGGGCCTAGAAGGCCGAGGCGGAGGTTGAGCTTCTAAGGATGTCTCGGGCGGAGGACGCGGCTGCTTTTGCTGTTGTGCAGGGTAATTTTTTCCGTGTTTACACGGAGAAACTTTTCCTGAGTGCACAGTTCGCCTCTTTTGTCGGGGACCTCGTGAACTTGGTGTCTGAGACTGCTGAGCGGGGTCAGAGGTGACGATCCCGTGCTATGCAAGGGCAGTGGCCGCGCGTCTTCAATCACTGCCACTGCTTGCCGAGTTGGCTGGCACTTCGATGCCTTTGACTGTTGACGCGGTCCGAGCATACAGTGTGGACCGGGACCTGCAGATGGAGCGGGCCTTCCTCGAGCTGGGCCCTGTGTCTCTGGCGCCGATGACCGAGGAGATGGAGAAGAGGGTGGAGGAGATGTGCCTCCATCTCCAAAAGTCAAGGAGCCTTCTCTGGCGAGGCAATCGGAGCAGCTAGAGCAGAATCTGAAGACCACAACTCCGGTTGTGGATGAGGAAATCCACATCGAGCCGCCGAAGACCACTGAAGGAACATGGGTGTTAATGCTGAAGTATGATCACTTCCCTTCTTTTTCCTTTTATAGTCTAGGCCTACTAAACTCTTTACTCCGGCCTCGCAGCCCTCCTTTTGTACTGTTGCTGATATGAAATGAAGAAAATTTAGTACTTCAATTTGCGTCATTTACAATTTTATTTCCGCTTTTAATTTTTGTAGCCTACTGCTTCCTTTCCTGTAAATTAGGATGCGGAACTGAAAGAGTTGCTTCGTATTCTTAACTCTAAGGAATTAGAGATTTTGCACCGGATGAAGCTTTACTCTTCGGCACTGGACGAAGCGGAAAGCCAAGCTCGTGCTGACCAAATTAAATATGATGAAGTTGTTGCCCAGACGGTTGAATTACAGACTACTCTGGTGGACCTAAAGGCCGAATTCAAATTGACGAAGGAGGAAAATAAGGAGTACGAAGAGATCATCCGCAGTGCTGGAGGGATAACCATCAGCGGTGTTGAAGAGCAAATATGGGAGATCTGGCAATGTAGCCGTGAAGTGAAGAGACAGTATGGCCTTTCGAGCGATGAATACTGATCCAAAATAGATATTATCCGTCTGCTTGCTGGGATATACAAGATTGTCCTTGTTCGGCATCCGAACTTGAAAAACGTGTTGGAAGACGTTCCGGTTCTGAAGTCTACTACTATCTGTTGGCAACTGGAGCATACAGAACAAGATCGGCGAGAAGACATGGCCCGCCTGCGTGGCAAGGGATCTCGGTAAAAAAGCCGAGGAAAGAAGCCAGTAGGTTCGACTTCCCGAAGTGGAAATGCCGGAGGAGCCGGAGCTGGGGGTGGGACTTTTAACTTGGACGCTTTCATGCGAGCTAAAAAACCTTCGGACATTGCTGGCAACTGGCTGTACTGTAGTAAGCCAAAAAACCCTGCACCATAGTCATGTAATAGATAGGAATAGGTGTACAAATTTTATTCGTACATAATAAAATGATTCCGCTTTGCTATTGTGAATATATTACAACTAATTTTATAGAATTATGTTTGAATTCGTCTTCGGCTTTGGTAAGGTATGGAACCTTTTACACCGAAACGTGTTGTGTCCTTATTTGGCGAGTTTTATCACTAGGATTGGAATTCCTTAACGCGTTTTGATATATGCATTTCGTTATGACGAAGTGCTTAGTTAGTTTGCCCTGACACGTCATATACCTTCTATAGAAGATTTTGACTTTAGTGTCTTCGGCATTTCTCAATATGGGGGCCAGCCTTTTGAGATTAAATTTTTGGTGCATAAGTGGGACTTACATGCATGAATGACTAATAATAACAAAGAATAAAAAACAAACACTAGTAAAAAAGAATTTTATAAATGATCAAAATATACAAAAGCTGAACTAGAAAATATGAAAATAAACTGACACAAATGTCCTAGGAAGACCGGACTTACATAGAAAAACGAACTGACAAACTGCCCACCTATACGTAGTACTTTTGAGGTTCGTAACATGCCAAGTGCGGGGGATTTGTTTGCCGGACATGTAGGCCAATCTGTATGACCCTTTGCCGAGAACTTCACTCACCCGATACGGCCCTTCCCATGTGGCTTCAAGCTTACCAAGCTTCTCTGCTCGGCTTACTTCAATAATTCTCAGAACGAGATCACCTAGTTGGAATTGCTGCATTTTCACCCTTTGGTTGTAACATTGGGCTACTTGCTCCTTGTATTGGGCCTCTTTTATGAAGGCAAGTTCCCTCTTTTCTTCGGCTAGATCAAGCTCTGCTCTAAGTCCGTCATCATTTACTTCGGCGTCGAAAGTTTAGCGTGCGAGGACAAGGCATGCCGATTTCGACCTGACCGCTTCAGCTCCGTATACTAGGCTATACAGTGTTTCGCCATTTAAGGTTCTTGGGATGGTTTGATATGACCATAGGACTTGTGGAAGGTTTTCAACCCAAAGTCCTTTTGCTTTGTCTAATCGAGTTTTCAGCCCCTTTACTATGGTGCGATTGGTAACTTCAGTCTGCCCGTTCATTTGTGGGTCAGCAACCGAAGTGAAGCGTTGTTGTATCTTTAACTCTTGACACCATTCCTTGAATTTTTTGTCCGTGAATTGGGTGCCGTTTTCCGAGACGAGCACATGGGGTATGCCGAAGCGGCATACGATGTTTTTCTAGACGAAGTCAAGGGCGTTTGCGCTAGTTATCTTAGCTAGCGGTTCGGCTTCAACCCATTTCGTAAAGTAGTCTATCGCTACAATTAGGAATTACATCTGTCTCGGGGCTTTTTCCAAAGGTCCCACAATGTCGATGCCCCATTGCATGAAAGGCCACGGACTTTTTATGGTGGTTAGATCAGTTTGTGGCACTCTTGGTACACTAGCATGGACTTGGCACTTCGGACATTTCTTAATAAGGATGACTGCATCTTGGACGAGGGTTGGCCAGTAATACCCCCACCTCATCACTTTTTTGGCTAAGGCTCGGGCTCCAATATGCCTTCCACATGATCCTTCATGGACTTCTCTTAGGACGTAATCCGTCTCGTCTGGTCTTATGCACCGTAGTAACGGCTGAAGGTACAACTTTCTGTAGAGGATTCCTTGATGAAGTTCGTACCGAAGTGATCTGCACAATATCTTCCTTGCCTCGAGCTTATCATCCGGCAACTGCCCTTTGTCTAGATATTCGAGTAAGGGAGTCATCCAGTTTGGTGAAGCTGTGATCATTTACACTTCGGTGGTAGAATCAATTATGTTGTGTTGTAATTCCTCCACCTTTGAACTTCGTGACGAAGCTAGCTTACTCAGAATATCTGCTCGGCTGTTCTGTGCCCTTGGGATGCGATCTATATGGAAGTACGAAAAGCTTTGTTGGAGATTTCGTATTTTTTTCAAGTATTTTTTTCATTTTTTCTCCTCGGGCTTCACTTGAGCCGATTATGTGACCCACTACAACTTTTGAATCACTGTGGATCTTGATGGATTGGACATTGAGGCTTTGAGCTAGTTGAAGTCCGGCAATAAGGGCTTCATACTCCGCTTCATTATCTGTAGTAGGGAACTTGTACCGGAGTGAATAACTCACTTCGTGTCCGTCCGGTGCGATTAGCAGTATACCAGCTCCACTTCTAGGACTCAGTACCCTATCCAATAATTTTAGGGTTTCTTTTCAGGAACTTCGGGTGCTTTTTCGGCCATTTCGGTATCTGTTGGAGTGACTTGATCAAATTTGGCCTCGACCAGGAAATCGACCAAGGCTTGCCCTTTTATTGCTTTCCGGGGAAGATAGTCGATGGAATGTTCTCCCAATTCTATCGCCCACTTAGCTATTCTTCCCGACGCCTCGGGCTTAGTCAATACTTGCCGAAGGGGAAGGTCTGTGAGGACTTATTGCGTGAGCATAGAAGTATGGCCGCAATCTTCATGCCGCATTCACCAAGGCTAGCGCCATATTTTCTAAGGGTTGATACCGAGTTTCTGGACCTCTGAGTGCTTGGCTTATGAAGTAGATGGGATGCTGCCGCCGACCGTCATCTCGTACAAGTACTGCACTGACTGTCTCATCCGAAGCTGCTAGATGCAATGAGAGAGCTTCGGCTTCCTTTGGTACAGAGAGAGTGGGAGTTCGGCTAAATACCTTTTTAGCTCGTCAAACGCTTTTCTTTGCGCTTCTCCCCATTCAAACTTTGGGGCCTTCTTCAATATTTTGAAGAAGGGTAGTTGCTTCTCTGCTGATTGAGAAAGGAAGCGGTTTAATGCGGCTAGACATCTGGTTAGTCGTTGCACATCATGGATAGTGTTCGACATTGCCATGTCTTGAACAACTTGGACTTTGGCTGGATTGGCCTTGAGACCTTCTTTGGATACCCAACACCCCAAGAATTTTCAGAATCCGCCAAGAACGTGAATTTTTGGGGGTTGAGTTAAAGGTTGGACTGCCGAAGTATGTCGAGTGTTGTTCGTAGGTCGTCCACGCATTCAAAATTGCTTTTGCTTTTGACTACGATATTGTCGACATATACTTCAACAGTTTTGCCGATGTGATGCCGAAAAAGTTTATCCACCATCCTTTGATATGTGGCTCCAACATTTTTCAGTCCGAATGGCATCTTTTTATAGGCAAATATACCGAAATCAGTAATGAAAGCAGTTTTTGAAGCATCCTCTTCATTCATTAAAACTTGGTGATAACCTTTGTACAAATCAAGAAAACTAAAAATTTCGAAGCCGACTAAGTCTTTGACTTTCTTATCTATGTTGGGGAGTGGGTAACAATCTTTTGGACAGTGCTTGTCCGCCACCCCCTTCTTTTTTCTTGATCATGACCGGATTGGCTATCCAAGTTGGATACTTTACTTAAAAAAGGACTCCGGCATTGAGCAGTTGACGAACTTCGTCATGGATGACTTTATTTCGTTCTGATGCAAACAGTCTTTGTTTCTGTCTAATTGGCCAGACTGAAGGATCAATGTTTAGGCGATGTGTAATCAAGTCCAGAGACACTCCTGTCATATCCAGTGGAGACCATGCAAAGACGTCTCGGTAGGCCCTGAGGAGTTAGATTATTTGATTCCGGAAATGGTTTGTTCTGGAAAATCCGACCTCGACAGTCCGGGGTAGGATCGTCTTTGTCAGTTGTACGTCCATAGAGTTTGGTCCCGACTGTATCTCGTTCAACTCCTCAGGCTGCTGTGGTTGCTATGCCTGATAATGCCGAACAGAGGGTTCGACATTTTTTAGGGCAAGGTGCATGCACTCCTTCGCCCTCATTTGCTCTCCTCGGATGGTTGCTATTCCTCCCCTAGTGGGAAATATGACCACTAGGTGGTATGTGGAACATACCGCCGGACTGAGTTGAGCCAATCTCGTCCGAAGATGATGTTGTACGGAGATCAAGCTTTTGCTACGAAAAACTAGATGACCATAGTGGCACTTGTGGGTGCCTTCCCTACAGTGATGGGAAGACTGATCACTCCCTCTGGGTAAGTGTCTTCCTGCACGAAACCTTTCGGGGGGGTGTGGCCGGATTTACTCTGGCTGGATCAATCTCCAACTTGTCAAACCATTCTATAAAGAGAATGCTGACCGAAGCTCCGGTATCCACAAAGTCTCTGTGGATCAGCTTGTTTGCCACTTCGGCTTGGATGACGATGGCGTCTTGGTGCGGTGAAATGGTCGGCACCGGATCAGCGTCGGAGAAAATGATGATTTCCTCCTTTTTCAGGCGTTTATGAGTCGACTCTTCTCTGTTAGAGCTTCGTGACTCCGCCTTCACAGACGACTTCGTCTTTCCTGCTGGGAGGGCATCGATCCTCTGAATGACTCCATCATAATGGAGTTCATCGTTATCCCCTTCGGGATCTTGCTGCTTCTGCTTTTTGTCATTGGGGGAGCGCAGCTTGTCTTCCCCTGTCTCTTCTTTCCGGCTTGTTGGTGACGGTCTTGGTACTTCCTCAATACTCCTGCCTTGACAAGAACATCGATGTCAGCCGCTAAGTTACGACATTCTTCCGTATCGTGACCATGGTCTTCATGGAAGAAGCAGTACTTGTCTTGATTCCGACGCACCGCTGACTTAGTCATCGACTTGGGCTTCTCGAACATAGCCGGATGAAGTTCAAGAATTTTAGCCCTTGGCTTCGTCAAGGGCGTATATTGAGGCCAGGGTGGGGGCTATGGCCTTTCCGGATTGGGACGAGGTCCCAATCGGGATTCTATTGGAGTCCTTTGTAGTCTGTCAAAGGCACTCCATGCCGGACGCCCCTGATCACCATGATCCTCGGACTTTTTCTTGTTACCCTGGATTGTATTGTCCAGGGTTCTTTTTTTTTGGTCCGCTTTGTCGGCACGGGCGAACTGATCCGCAATGGCCCACATCTCCTGTGTGGTTTGCGGATTATTTTTTACGAGCTCCTTGTAAAGAGCTCCTGGCAGGATTCCATTTTGGAATGCCGAAATGACAAGCAGATCGTTAACGTCGTCCACTTGGAGGCACTCCTGGTTGAGTCGCATCATAAAGTCGTTAATCTTCTCGTCGTGACCTTGACGGATTGAGAGCAGTTGTGCCGAAGTTGCTCGTGCTTCGGCTTTCTGGAAGAATCTTCTGTGGAAGGCATTCATTAGATCTTAATATGATCTGATACTGCCACATGGCAGGCTATCAAACGATCTCCTTGCGTTCCCGATGAGCAATTCTGGGAACAACTTGCACATGTGGACGTTGAGGCCCTGGTTGGCCGTGTTATACTGGAATCGGCCAAGAAAGTCATGCGGGTCCACCAGTCCGTCATAAGTGAACGGGAGGACCTTGTAGTTGTTAGGGAGAGGAGTTCAGAGTATGTCCCCCGAATAAAGTGTACAGAGTGTACCGTAGATGGCGAATCCGTCATTTCGGACCGCAGAAATGTGATTGCGCGGCGGAGTGCGGTTCCGCTCGTTGTGATGTTTCGCTCGTTGTGATGTTTCGCACTTCGTTGGTGGGAAGCGCACTCACTCCGATGACCGTCATGCCTCAAGTGGTGGGAGGAGGCTTCGGTCTCTCTGTCATGGTTGGGGGGAGGGGTTCGTCCCCTTCCGTGGTATCGGGGCGGAGTGGGTCCCCATTTGTGATTGCGGGGCAGTGTTGGTCCCCTTTCTGAATTATGGGGCGGATTCTGCCTCCTTTGTAGGAATTCCAGGAATTCAGCCTGTTTTTCCTCAAGAAAACGCCGAACAGCCTCATCAAGATTGAGCTGTTCGGTTTGATGACTTCTAGGTGGATCGGTCCTATCTTGAGTGTTGGGGTCGGAGCCCTGTTATCATTGACGGGCTCCTTTCCTCGCCGGCGACTGGGACCAGCTTCATCATTGTGATTTTTGTTACGCGTGTTGCGAGTGTTGTAAGTTATTCGAGTTCTAGCCATCTCTTACTAGCAACAGAAAATCCGTACGTCACAAAATTTCTAATTTCCCACAGACGGCGCCAGTGATCGAGTACGAGTTTTTTGGGTAAGCAATTAATGACTGAATGTAAAGAACACCAAAGGATTATGTGGTTCGATTTACTCGTGAAAATCTACGTCCACGGGAGAAAAAGGGATTGTCGTGTATTAGTTGTTTGAGTGCGGATTACAAGTGAAGAGATTCTAAAAAATTCTAGTTGTAAAGGGTGTTATTTATACACCTAGGCTAACTAGGGTTGGGCTCGTAGGCCCAACAAGGTCGTGGGTAACTGCTTTGAAGCAGTTACCGGTGATGCAGGACGTGGGTAGTGGACGTGTATGTACACGTACTTGCCATCCAACCGCTTATTGACTGCAGACTATATGAATAATCGTGAAAATCACAAGTCCTTTGCCGTGTGAAGCCGGAGTGAGGTGTTTCAATCCGAAGAGTCTGGCATGTCCGGTACTGTAGATTGCGGATGGGACCGGAATGAATTCTCCGGCCGGAGTTAGTCGTTTAATGTCTCTTATGCCAGAGTTGGATGTGATTCGGCTTAAGACTTTTGGGCCGAAGTTACCGAACCGTTCAATAAGGCCGATCCATTTGAGCCCTTAAAATGGATCGGCTCAAATGAAAGTCGCAAGAGACGAGGCCAAATAACATTAATTATTTAACAATGTACTAGGGCTTAAAAGATTTTTTTTAAGACTAACGAGAGAACCAATTGATAGACCTTAGTCTATCGAAAATTTGTCATGGAAGCACGAACAAGAATTTGCAAAAGAAGAAATATTTTATTCGAGACGAAGTGATAACTTACAATCTCGACAACTCGATCTAATGGGCTTCTACAATATATAAAAACCCTCCTGCTTGATTCAGACCTACGACTCGGGAAAGAATCAAGAAGAAAACCCGAGAAGATACGACTCGATCTATCCTAACAAAATTAAACAAGTAACGACGGCAATATCCAAATTACAATCACTAAGGGATAAAATCCCTATACTTGCTAGGTTTAGATTTGATGCGCATGGGCCTTAGACTTTTAATTACGCTGGGCTCTGTTTCTTCAGTAGATGGGCTTGTAGGCTTGAACTCCTTCGGCACTTCTGTTTGAGGAATCACGTCCGCATGGCCTTGCATGTTGGGGGTCGTATCATGAACCTGGCGGACACTTTAACAAAGCCACCTAGGGTTGGCGGCAAAAAGGATGAAAAACACGGAACGAAAGGAAAAAAATACTACAAAGTTGGTTCGACTCTCTTTTGTGCTCCAGAAAAGAACCAACAAAGAAAACCCGGAGCATATAACTGCTCGACCTTATAAGTTTAATAAATACATTAAGCCCGATATAATTAAACTACTGAATAAATAAAAGAAATAATCTATGAAATTGTACATCCTGACGTCGTCATAGCCTGGACAATCGGCGGGCCATACTCTTGGATAGTTGCAGTTCCCACCGGTGACCCGGCGAACTCTTTAGCCGCTTCTACTAATTTCTTGATAAAATCAGCCACTTCCAGCTTTGTTTTCATGGAATCCATTTCCTCTTTGGGCTATATATGTGAAAATTAATTAATCAATTATCCCTTCAACGCAAACAAAATTTATGTTCAATTCTTTCCGCCGCAATGTGGGGCGCCACGCTAGTATTCCTCTATGAATAAATGTACGAAGCCAGTGAATTAGTGTTCCTAACCTTTTTGGAACGTGCAGGTGCGACCGATGCAGAATGACCTTCAACCCTTAGCTGCCACACGTGCACAATTATTAATTAATTAATAATGAAAATAATTAATGACACATAAATTAATTAATCTATACGAAGAATGAGATGTTGAACGTCCACAAAAAAATGTGTTGCGTACATGCGTCCACTTTCATTATCATAAATAATAACGATAAATAATATGTCCACCAAGAATGCAGTGTGCTCTTGGTGGCACAGGTTTTAATAACAAAGGGGTTGGTGAAATGTATACGTATGTTGGCTTAATGATAGAGAATTCAGTTTCGAAAATATTCCGAATTCGAATGGTCTTTAAATTTCAATTATCTTAGGGATTAGAGTCTACTTGAGTAAAAAGTTAACATAAAAAGATATTTTTTTTTAAAATAATGATAAAGATTGAATATAAAGTATAAATTGGTGTGTGTGGTAATAAATATTACCGCCATTCCATAGTATCATGACTAATTTGACCGGCACAATAATTAAAATTTGGTCAAATTTGCAATAAAGCAGGAAAATTATAGTTGTTGAAATCAATTCTGATGAGAAAAAGATAATTATGGCCTTTTTTTTGACATTTTAAGAAAGTGACATAATATCATCGGATGCACCGAAAAGGAAAATAACCTATTACTATGAGATGGATGTAGTAAAAAAAAACACCGCACTCTCTTTGAACATATCAAAGCAGCAAAAACACCATACCCATCACCATCTCATTATTAATAAGAAACGCAATGACTTGACTCAAATATATTCTCTTCATTCCAGCTGAGTTGGTTAGTTTGTTTTATTAATTTTTCGGTCATATATTTTGACCACCGTTGAATATGAGTTTTAAAATATCATTTTAATTTTCTTTTTCCACTATCGAATATAAGTTTTACTTTATCGTTTTGAATTTATTTTTCTTATATGGGATACTACGACAATCGTAGTATGCAGAAAAGAAAAAAAAATAAAACGATATTGTAAAACTCATATTCGACAGCGGTCAAAATATGTACGTCAGAAAAGTCATAAAATAAACAGGCCAATTCGGCCGGAACGGAGGTAGTATATTATAATGAAGGATGCATTAATTATAACATTACCTCTGCTGCCCGAGTTTGCATTAACTGTAGGAGAAGCGCTTGATTATGCAAGAAGTTGGAGTAGGGGTGCTCGTGTTCCACCTTACCACAACGATAGCAATCACAGCAAAGGTCGAATGTCTTAGGATGTCTAATCACACACAGACTGCAAGAAAAGAAGGAACCCCGGAGTGGTTCTTCACACCCATCGCAGGACAACATCGTCGTCCCCATTAGTATCTCTTTAAAATTTATAACTCCATCACCATTGAAGTCAAGTATCTGAAACCATTTCTCCTCTTCATCAGTTTCTAAATAATTTTTAAATTCCGCCAAGCTTATATTTCCATCCCCATTAGCATCCAATCCATCGAACAACTCTCTCACCGCCTTCAAATCACCACTGCTATAGTAAGCTCTTCCAACGCTACTTGGCCCGCCCTCTCTCTCTTTCTATGAGACAAAAATTGAAATTTACCAAAATCAGTATCTTTCAATTTAGATGACGAAGTGCCCCTAAACCAAAAGGTTAGGTTCGTGTTTGCCTAATAAAAAAAAATTATTTAATTTATTTTTGTCTCTTTAATTTCTTGATATTTTGATTCGATTTAATCTTATTCACCGATCCGGTTACTATTTATTATTTCTTTATTCAGTTAATGCCGTTTAAACACATAACTTTTTAGTCAATTTCCGTTTTTACCATGACTTTTTTAATAATCTGCCTGAATACACGACATTTCCTGACCGTTTGATTTTTCCACAAAATCCAATTTTTCCCAAATTGGATTTAACGTGTAAATACACGACCTTTGTTGACGCGTCTGTAGGCAATCGCTGCGAGCCCTCTTCGACAACTTGATCTCCCAATCCGCCTCTGCCAAGTTCTACAAAGCTATATGTCGTTTTATTTCAACATCATCACAACAAAATAAATGAATTAACATGTCAGATCCAATCTGGGGAGAATTGGATTTCGTGGAAAAATCGGACGGCCAACAAAGGTCGTGTATTCAGGCAGATTCTTAAAATGTTGCGGTAAAAGATGGTCAATAGAGGTCATGTATTAAGGCAGATTTTTCAAAAAACATGGTAATTAAAAATAGAAGTTGACCAAAAGTTATGTATTTAGACGACAACAACCGTATTTATTTAAAGAAACGCACGACTCGACTTGAATATACATTATGATGAACGATGCATTAAAACATTACCTCTGCCTGAGCATGCATTAACTGGAAGAGAAGTGTGTTACAATGCCACAAGTCGTAGTAGGCATGCTTGTGTTCCACCTTCCCACCACGATAACAATCACTGCAAAGCTCGAATGACTGAGGATATCCACTCACACACAGGCTGCAAGAAAAGAAGGAACCCCAGAGTAGTTCTTCACACCCATCACAACTGAAGTACCGTAATTTACGCTTGGCAATGTAGTAAAATATTAGAAACTCGTCAAAGTTTAAAACTCCATCACCATTGGAGTCGAATCTTCGGAACAATTTCAAAGCTTCACTAGTTGTTAGTAATTCTTTGTATTTTATGAATTCCGAAAAGCTTATATTCCCATCTCCGTTAGCATCAAATTGACCGAAGAACTCTCTCGCCGCCTTCTTCTCGTCGTAGCTGCTTCTCTCATAGTAAGCTCTTGCAACGCCAACTCCACTCTCTATCTCATTCTACGAAACAAAAATTGAAATTACCAGAATCAATATTTTTTTTTCATTCAGATGACGGAATGCAGCTCAATTAGAGATGTTACCCCTCGACCAAAAAGTCGGGAGTATTTTTGCCTGATAAAAAAAATACACGATTGATACGCCATATGTACAGAGAGGATTCCATCTGTTTTTTTTTTTTAAAAAAAAAAAATCTAAAACACACACCCATATGTTTCAATTAACTTGCACGATAAACCAATCTATTTTTTTTTTAGAAAATTATGTGTTTTTCGTTTGATGCTATTTAAAAGATAGTATAAAGATGCTAATTGGTGTAATTTCCGCGAAACTAAAAACAATATTTACTCAGATACCTTGATTGCTTTTCCTGCGCCGCCTGCCATCTCTCTCTCGATCTGAAATGAAACGAAACGTGAAGAGCAAGGTGAGGACAGGAGGAGGTGTTATCTCTTGATTCT
>JAOWBJ010102759.1:0-14610 GCA_028566335.1 Monarda citriodora | reverse complement strand
AAGACATGGCCATGGGCTAGCCATGGGAACATTAGAATTCTTAGGCTGCTCTCTTTTTCACTCTGATCCATCTCTTTCTCTCTGTAGAAACAAGTTGTTTGTTGACACATGCAAAATTGTTATAAATTCCAAAGAACAACCGTAGTGGGCGACGAAATTTAGACAGAATCACCGACAACGTGTAGTGGCTGTCAGTGTCACCTGCCATTTTCTAAATTTAGGTGACTTGTTTTTTTCGTGTACTACACCCATTAGATACATGTATATTATTTTAATAATATAAAATATATTATTATTTTATTTGAATGTGAGACATGAGTGTAGTGTATGTACACCCATGTAAGAATTTCCCGTGATGTAACATACTACCTCCTCGTAGATTTACTTGATCCATCTTATTTATTATTTCCATTTTTTAATATGACAAAAAATATTTGGTTTTCTTTAATTCTGTCTACTCAAAATTAATTACAATCACATAATTTACTTTTCTTAATCTTTGCATCCATCTCATATGATGCTACTCATATGAGATGGAGGTAGTACTAAGTCTTTTTTCATTTATCTCAATTATTATTCTCTTTTCCTAAAATGATAAAAAAATATGGAATTATAAATTATTCTATTTTTTTAGAATTAATTACAACCACATTAATGGAGTATGACCCAATACCCAACAGTTCAATTACCAGGCCCAGTTCATGATGGACCTGCGGCAAATGACCTGGTAAAGAGCGTTGGACCTTTTAAGCAATCTAGAAGCTCGGCAAAATCCTCGGTCAAAACATAGCCCGTCCTCCCGGTGTCACCGAGCATAAGCGGATACCTCGGTCCTACCGAGGTATGACCCCCGTCTTCGGATAAGACACGAATACCTCGGCCCTACCGAGGTACACACCTCCGGCTTACCGAGGTGTCGCTAGCGCGCAGGACGCGGTCATAACCAATCACGGGATTCCCGCCGCCGATCACTCCTACCATCTTGGAAGGTTACAACGGCCTGCCCTTAACTGCCGCTGATCAATGGATTGTTACCGGATCGCTTGGCACTTCCCATGCACGTCGAAAGAAGGCTCATGGGCCACGGGACATGGGTTGAGCGAAGCCCATGCAAACGGGAGATTCATATAAATAGTTAGTTGGCACATAATAGGGATACGCTATCTTGTACTCTGATACTATATTGTCCTAACAATAAAAGCATAAACCCTTTTACCCCGTGGCCGTATATCTACTTCAGTAGATCGAACCACGTTAAACCTCTGTGTTCCTTTTTACGTGGCTTAATCTACCGCAACCTATTTTGGGAGTTAGGGATTCATCACTGGCGCTGTCTGTGGGAAATACAATTTCGTGATCCCCTTACTCGCAAACCCATATTCTGTTGTGATGGCGATTACACGTGCTAACAACAGAGGAGGTAACAATGGTGGGAAAAGGCCCGGTCGCAGGCCAGGGAAGGAATCGGTCCGTGACATGGGCCTGGAGGATGTAGAGACCCTTGACGAGCAGGGTAACACTCGCCGGAACCAAAGGCGAGAACGTGAAGTGGACCAACCTGATCTCAATGAGGTTGTCCGCCGATTTTTGGAGGAGCGGCAAGGTGAGTTCGAAGAATTCCTCCGCCAGGGGAGGAGATAGCCCCGACAAGAGAGAGAGAGAAGCAACTTCCCGACCGCCGAGGAACCGAGATCCCGAGCCCTCTCGCCGTAATAGCCGCAGGAGTGAGGCACCTCACAATCCTCCTCCCGTTAATCCTCCACCCCCACCACACAATGGCCACCAAGGCGAAGTGCCCTACAATGCACCTCCGTCACCACCACCCCCTCTTTTCATACCACCACCTCCACCATTCGTGCCGCCCTATCAACCTCAGGACCAGATGCATGGTTTTGAGATGTACAGGGCTCTCTGTACCCCGTTGTCGGATGACATAGTCCACACGCCGCTTCCATTCAACTACAAAGTCCCACCGTTCACGTACGATGGGCTTACTGATCCCCGTGATTTCGTAGGGAGGTATCAGTATAACATGATGAACTAGTTGCTCAACGAGGTTCATAAGGTGTTCCCTGAGCTGCTCACGGGGAACACCCGGCGTTGGTTTGATAGCCTGCCCTATGGCAGTATCAAATCTTACGCCGCTTTGGTGACAACTTTTTACCGCCGTTTCTTCCAGAAGGCCGAGACACAACTCACTCCGGCCCACCTCATGTCCCTCAAGCAAGGTCGCAACGAATCAATAGGCGACTTCATGACCAGGTTCAATCAGGAGTGCCTGCGGGTCTAAGATCTTAATGACTTGCTCATTATCTCGGCCTTCCAGAACGGTATTCTCCCGGAAGCCCTCTTCAAAGAACTTGTGAGGGCCAATCCACGGACTACGCACAAGATGTGGCGTATTGTTGATCAATTTGCTCGTGCCAACGATGCAGATCGGTGCAAGAGGTCCTTGGGTGAGGCCCAAGGGGAGAAAAGGAAAAATGATAACCGAGGAGAGCAAAACCGAGGTTACAGGAGCGCCTTCGACAGGCTCCAGAAAGGACCGCTGCGGTCTCGGCTCGGACCTCGGCAGGAGCCGCAGAAGCCTAAGCCGCCATTTACCCCGTTCAACCAGTCGCGAGTCGACATTTTTGAGCTGCACTGTGACTTGTTCGACAAGCCTAAGCCCATGACGAAGTCGTCTAAGCGACAGAGTCAAGACAAATATTGTGTATTCCATGAAGACCACGGTCACGAGACCGAGGAATGTAGAGACCTGGCGGCGGACATAGAAGCTATGGTTAAGTCCGGGGTACTAAAGAAATAACAAGATCACCGGCAGACAAAAGGGAAGTGGAAACAAGGAAGATCGGGATGCACCCCACCTCCCGAGAAAAAGATAAAAAGAAATCCGGAGGAGGACGATGAACCCCAGCCTCAGTACGATGGGGTCATCACTACAATCACGGCCTTGCCAGCGGGGAAGACAAAATCCTCGTTAAAAGCTGAATGCCGAGGTTCAACCTCGGCTGAACCATCAGGGAAGCGCCTGAAGAAGGAGGAGACGATTACCTTTTCCGAAGATGACCCGGTGCCGCCCATCACTCCGCACCAGGATGCCATAGTCATCCAAGCTGGAGAGGCCAACAAGCTCGTTCATCGGGTCTTCGTAGACACTGGTGCCTCGGTAAGCATCCTGTTCAAGGATTGCTTTGATAAGTTCGGTGTTGACGCAACTCGCCTATCACCAGCACTGCTACCGCTGAAGAGTTTTGTACAGGAGTGCACTACCCCGGAGGGAATAGTCAATCTTCCTGTCACCGTAGGAAAGCTCCACAGCCTGGATCCAATTCTTTGTGGTCAAGTCCAGTTCTCCCTACAACATCATCCTCGGGAGGGATTGGTTGAACGCAGTCCGAGCTGTCTGCTACACCTACCACCTCACCATCAAGATCCCTACCAAGGGAGGGATCGCATCTATTAGGGGGGACCAAAAGCGAGCTAAGGAGTGCATGCAGATAGCCCTCCGAGGTGCTGACACGTCCGCTCAGCACAAGCAGGCATAGCAATTACAGCAGCCTGAGGGGCTACAACTCGATCCGAGCTCCATGGAGGTACCGCTGTACGAGGATGATCCGAGCAAGACAGTTAAGGTCGGATTCGCAGTGGGCCAAGATCATCGAGCAACAGCCATACATCTCCTCAGGTCGTACAGGGACGTGTTTGCTTGGTCGCCTCTCGACATGACCGGGGTTTCTCCGAGCTTAATTGCACATCGTCTTAACATCGATCAGGCCGTCAAACCGGTGAAACAGAAGCAGCGACTGTTCGCGGCCGAGAGAAACGAGGTCATCCGAACCGAGGTTCAACAACTGCTTGAAGCCCAGATTCTCTTCGAGGTCAAATACCCAACCTGGATAGCTAATCCAGTGATGGTCAAAAAAGAAGGAGGAGGCTGGCGGATGTGTATCGACTACACTGACCTCAACAAACATTGTCCCAAAGATTGCTACCCCCTGCCGAACATCGATAAGAAGGTGGAAGCCCTTGTAGGTTTTTAAGATTTTTTGCTTTTTGGATTTGTACAAGGGAGAGCATTCCTTGGAGTTCTTTCCTCGGAAATCCATCAAAGGACAGGCTTAGCAGATTTCCTAGTAGAACCTCGGCTAAGAGAGGAGGCACCACCATTGCCACCTCCCGCTGAGGCAGAAAAGGAAACCGAGGCAGAACCTACCGACTGTTGGCTGGGGTACGTCGATGGAGCATCGGCAAAATCAGGAAGTAGGGCGGGAATTCTACTTATTTCTCCCGACGGACACGAGGTAACCTATTCACTCCGTTTTACCTTTTCTGCGACTAATAACGAGGCGGAATATGAAGCCCTGATCTCCGGGCTGCGCTTAGCACATACTCTCCAAGTCCAGAACATCAAAATCCATAGTGATTCTCAAGTAGTCATGGGACACATGTTGGGGACAAGTGAAGGAAAGGGTGAACGGATGAAGAAGGATTTGGAGAAAGCTCGGCAGTGGTGACAGAAATTCTCATACTTTCAAATTATCCGGATCCCGCGAGCGGAGAACAGCCGAGCTGATGTGCTGAGTAACGGAAACCTATTGGCAAATTCTCTTCCTACGGAAGAGGTAAACCACCGGAGCATAGAAGAAGCTGAAGTCCAGTCCCTCTCTACGGGGCCAAACTGGATGACCCCAATTCTCTCCTACTTGCTGGATGGGAGCCTACCGGACGATAAGCTTGATGCTTGCAAGATCTTATGCAGATCTACTCAATATAAGCAGCAGCAGGGGGTCCTTTACAAGAAAGCCTACCTTCAGCCGCTACTACGGTGTGTCGGACCGGAGGACCCAGGCTACGTACTTCGGGAGGTGCACGAGGGGTCATGTGGAAGTCACATCGGGGCCAGGGCGTTAGCTAAGAAAATGTTGAGGTGGGGATATTATTGGCCCACCATGGTTAAAGACGCTACACAACTAGTCAAAACATGCGAGAAGTGTTAAGTGCACAGCAACGTCCCGAGGTTACCACAAACCGAGCTATCCAGCATGCAAAGCCCTTGGCCATTTATGCAATGGGGCATTGATATAGTAGGACAGTTCGAGCAAGCTCCAGCTGTGATTTTTTATTATAGCTATCGATTACTTCACGAAGTGGGTAGAGGCCGAGCTTCTGGCAATGATCACCAGCCGCAAAGCTCGGAGCTTTGTATGGAAATACATAGTGTGCCGTTTCGGCATACCTCAGGTCCTAGTGTCGGATAACGGCACGCAGTTCACGGACAAAGATTTTCAAAGTTGGTGCGAAGAGCTCGGAATTCAGCAGAAATTTACCTCGGTAGCATACCCACAGGCGAATGGAAAAACCGAGGTAACCAACAGGACGCTGGTCAAAGGTTTGAAGACTAGGTTAGACCGAGCTAAAGGAAAATGGGCCGAGAATCTATCCCAAGTTCTCTGGTCATACCGGACAACACCTCGCACGGCCACGGGAGAAACACCCTATAGTTTGGTGTACGGGGCCGAGGCGGTCATCCCAGTGGAGATTGGTCTGCCAAGCCCATGCATCACCAACTTTACAGCCGAACCGAACAAGGAAAACCTCCGAGCAAAACTCGACCTGCTGGAAGAAAAGAGGGAGCAAGCCTTCATCAGGGAAGCTTGGTATAAGCAACAAGTTGCTCGGTATCACAACCAGCATGTGAAAAAACTCGAGAGTTCAAGGTCGGAGACCTCGTCCTCAGAAATTACGAGGTGAGCAAAGCGAAAAAGCTCGGCAAGCTCGAACCGACATGGGAAGACCCATACCAAGTCACGGACGTATACGGGAAGGGCACATACAAGCTAGCTAACATGTCCGGTGAGCCTCTACCGCGGACCTGGCACATTTCAAATCTAAAAAAGTACTTTGTATAAGTGGGGAGTCTTGCATGTGTTCATATGTCCATTGTCGAGTCTTTTGTACAAAAACATCCACCTTTTAAATAAAATTGATTTTTGCATATTCTTTTTTTACGTCTATTTTTCATTGTGTTGTGTTCACGCACTTATATCTCGTACTCTAATTTCCTTTTACGTCCTAAAGGCTGGCCCCCTTTGGGACACTGAGTGGAAAAGCAGTTAAAAATCTTGTTAAAAGATATAAAACCCTCAAGCTCTTACAAACCTAATAAGAAAGAAGAAACGCCCCCGGGGTGATACTCCTTCCTTAAAAGGGTGATTTAACTCCTCTTTATTGAGGAGTCTTTTAGAAGCGCGCACAAGGAGACCACTCCTAGCGATAAAACTCGCCGAACAAGGAACATGGACTTCGGCAATAGCAGAGGGTCGCTCCCTCCAGCGGAGCCGAGGTCAAGGTGCGTTATCTAAAGCACTACTGAATTACACAACTACTGAAGTTTATACCAAGAAATGGCTTGTCAAATTACAAGGAGGAATGCTAAAAGAATGTACAAGGTATTACAAAGTACATGAATACTACGAGCTACATGTTCTACTACCATCAGTCGTACCGGTGAGGAGAATACCATCCAGATTTACACGTCCCCCCGAGCTACCACCTCTAGTGACACCTCGTCCTCTTCGACCACGGGGGGCGGCCGCTGATCTATTTCCCCGACCTCTGCCACGGCGTTTCTCTGGCTCGGCATAAGGTTCTGGAGGAACTATAGTGCTACCGCGAGGAAGGGGAGTCTCAGCTATTAACTTCATCAACCCCGGTAGAAGTACGACCAGCTTTCTCAAGGGGTTCACATTTCTCCCGCACCTCGTACATCTTGTCTTCAACCTCGGTGATGGTAAGACCCCCATTCCGATGGATGATGTCCTCGTACTCGACATTCTCCTCGGTGATGATCCATCTGTCTCGGACTGTCTTCTCCAGCTCGGCCTCCAAATCCTTTAAACGTTGCTGAGCATCTAGCAGTTGTGCAGCCAATTTATCGAGCTCTATTTAGCTCTCTCTCGCCTTCAGCTCAGCCTCGTCAGTGGCCTGGGTGTAGTTGTCTACCCAGTATTCGGTATCTCCCCTTGCATCCTCCGCATCATCGGTAGCTTGACTCTACATATCGATCCAGTACTCGGTGTCCTTTTTCGCATGATAAAGCTTGTGTGACAAGTCCTGCAGCTCGTCCATATAGTACTCATGAGGATTCGAAGGAGACTTCAAGAATAAAAAGAAGAGTGGAAAGCAATAAGGAAAGAATGACAGTTGCCAAAAGAGTTTCATTAATAATTGGAAACAAGTACACGAGGTGGGCGCAATGGCCGAGGTACAAAAAGAGCAAAAACAAGGATCCTAACAGCTAGAGAGAAGGACTCATACATCTTCCCCGGCACCGTGAGCTGGTTGGTGCACATCGGAAACGTCCAAAATCTCCTGGTTGTTGTCCCCGGCTCGTCCGCCTCCTTCGCCTCCGCCAGCCTTGTCGTTGCCAACCTCCGCATCCTCGCCATCTTCCTCCTCGTCTTCCCCATGTCGTCCCCGAGGATCGACGACTGCATCACCTCGACTGGCTCAACATCACCGGTCGATACATACTCCGCCTCCATGACGGCGTCCTGATCCACCGTGCAAGCCCGCACGAGCTCGGCCGAAAGTGGAGAGGATGATGAAGCTAGATGCTCCAGCAGGGGCAAGGACTGCAGCCTCGCCTTTACGACCCGGGTGTAGGCTTTCCGCCCCCCACCCGATCTCATAAGATCGACGAGGTTACTGACCATCGCCGAAAATTGAAGGCAGGTGAAGAGCTTCTCCGTGTAAGCACGGAGGCCCCCACCCTGGGCCGTCACCAAGCTCGCTACCTCGAGCTGATGTTGCTGCTCCTGCTGTTGTAGCTGTTGCCTCACCTGCAACAGCTCAGCCTTAGCCGCCGAGGCCTTCGCCTTGCTTTTTCTCTGCGCTTGCAGCGCCAGGGATGCCCGGTGCTCGGAGTCACCTATCTTCTCCAGAAGACGGGAGATGTCATCCTCGGCCCAAACCCGAGCTCTGTTCAGCTGGCGAAGTTCAGCTGCACCTCGTTCCATGAAGGCCAGAACACGTCTGGCATGCTAGAATACAACAATACAATATCAACGAAGCACACAAGGAAATTAAAATAAATAAGCAAGTAGCCAAATTACCTCGACTGCATCTGATGGCCAGTCAGGGTCCTCGGTAGACCCCGCTGAAACGTTGACCGGCCTGGCTCCAGCCTCTGTCAGAACAGGACCAGTAGGGAAGGGCGGCTGCCAGGTGTACCTCGTCATCACCGAGGTGTCGTCGGCTGGAGGTGTCCTCTCCGAAGAGACCAGAGAGGAAGAGACAGTCGCGGGAGGGGGAGAAACGACCTTCTGCTTCTTCGAAGCTTGAAGATTGGCCGGCAAGGATACGGAGGGGTTACGTTTGCCTCGGCCTTTGCCCTTTGTCTTTTCCTCCTTCCAGAAAGCCACTGCAGAAAACACCAGGTCAGGAAATAATAAAAAAGGGGAGAAAAGTGACATTAAGCTCATATAACCAGTCTCACCCTATAGGCCGAACACGCCACTCAAAAAACGGAGCACCGGTTCCCGAGCAAAAGAAGAACCCGTTCTGCCACACTGGGTGTTTGGACTTGATTTTAAAATCCAGGAAAGGGGAAGAGTGATACCATGATCCTAACTTTTTAAATTGGAAACACCGTAGTATCACGTCTACGGTGAGAGGAGACCCTAGCCTAGTGACTTCTACGGCTAACGAAATTAGATGCATAAAGGAGTTGGGGGTTAACTGCCCCAAAGGGAGTTTGAATCTATTAAGAAAATCTACGAATACAGGAGGGAGAGAAAGGCGTAAGCCGGAGGCCAAGCACGCCTCATAAACTGCACAGAAACCCTTCGACGGCCGGTCGGCCTTGTCGCTAGGCCCAGCCGCCTGAATCCGGCAACTCTCGGGAATGTGGAAGCGACGACGGATAGAGAGGAGTTCCTCCTCCCCCAAAACAGATGGGAAGTCGGAGACGTTCCCGGGTTTGGACTTCTTAACGGCCGCCGGAGAATCGGGCAAAGACTCTAGTACCGACTCAGATATGCTATCCCCACCCCCAATATGCAAGGAAGAAGAAGACATGACTTACTTGGTAGTGCTACGCCGAGGAAATGCAAGAACCGATGGGAAGACTCGCCGGAAAGTGATCAAAATTCGCTTGAAGGAGAAAGACTTCTGTGGAGTATCGGGAATTTGTAGAAAGAAAAAAGAAATGTAAATGAAAAAGTATCGGGATTTTTATTGAAAAGATAGGCGCCGTTTCGCATCCCCTTAAAAAGGCGGGAAGTTGAATCGACGCCATGATTAGGGTTCACGCGCGGGGTCCACCAACCACGCGCAAGAAGTTCCACCAAAGCTCGGTCGCGATGGAGCAACCTCATCCTAGCTCGGTCATAAACGATCTACTCATGCCCCAGAAAGACAGGACAAGACCCCGTCCTTGCCTCGCTTATGGGTGGGGGGGGGGGGGCTCTGATGGAGTACCCAACACCCTCCGGCCCAGTTACCAGACCTAGCCAACCCTAGGCCCAGAGCAATTAGGCCGGTAAGTGTGTTGGACCTCTTTAGCTCTTCACAAGCTTGGCAAGTATCCTCGGTCAACGCCCTGCTCCCTCCCACTGGTGACGAGTTTCCGCTAACACCCCGGCACAACCGAAGCATTATGGTCTCCTCGGATAGGAACAAGTACCTCGGTTAAGCCGAGGTACTCCACCACCTTCCCACCAACGTGTCGTTGGCGCCCTTGAAGGCGCTTATAGTCAGTCCCGGGATTTCCGCCGGAAATCACTCCCACTATCTTGGGAGATCATAACAGTCAGCCCATAACGGCCGTGAATCAAGGGACGGTTATCAAATATCTCGGTAATTACCATATATGCTCGGAGGAGTCTGATAGGCCAGGGGAGATGGGCTGGGAAAAGCCCATGCAAAGGATACATCGATATAAATAGTTAATTCGCACATAATGAACATACTCTATCTTGTACTCTGATATTATATTGATCCAGCAATAAAGCATAAACCCTTTTACCTCCGTGGACGTAGATCTACTTCAGTAGATCGAACCACGTTAAACTTCTGTGTTCTTTCTTACGTGTTTTACTATTACAACCTCTTTGGGATTTAGGGATTGATCACTGGCGCCATCTATGGGAACAAAAAAAATTGTGATCCCCTCACCTACGATACCAGATTCTATTGTAATGACGATTACACGTGCAAACAGAGGAGGCAACAATGGCGGAAGGAGGCCTGGTCGCAGGCCTGGGAAGGAGCCCGTTCGTGACATGGGCCTGGAAAATGTGGAAACCCTCGATGGTCAGGGTAGCACTCGCCGGTCGGCGAACAGAGACCCGGGGCCGTCCAGGGACCAGAGGCGTGATCCTGAGGCGGACCAGCCCGACCTCAATGAGGTTGTTCGTCGATTCCTAGAGGAACGATAAGGAGAATTCGAAGAATTTCTCCGCCAAGGACGGAGATAACCTCGGCAAGACAGGGAGGCCGAAGCAACCTCCCGACCGCGGAGAAATCGGGATCTGGAGCCATCCCATCACGACAGTCACAGGAGCGAGGCGCCTCGTAATCCTCCTCCGGTCAACCCTCCACCACCGCCTCACAATGGCTACCAGCGCGAGGTGCCCTACAACGCACCCCCACCACCACCTCCTCCTTTCGTGCCATCACCTCCACCTTTCGTGCCGCCCTACCAACCTTAAGACCAAATGCATGGTTTTGAGATGTACGGGGCTCTCCGGACCTCGCTGTCATACGACATAGTCCACACGCCACTTCCGTTCAACTACAAGGTACCACCGTTCACGTACGATGGGCTTACTTATCCCCGCGATTTCGTGGGGAGATATCAATATAACATGATGAACCAATTACATAATGAGGTTCACATGTGAAAAGTGTTCCCTGAGTTAATCACGGGGAACGCACGACGTTGGTTTGATAGCCTACGCTCTGGCAGTATCAGATCTTACACCGCTCTGGTTACAGCTTTTTACCGACGTTTCTTCCAAAAGGCCGAGACGCAGCTCACTACGGCCCACCTCATGTCTATCAAGCAAGGTCGCAACGAATACATAGGCGACTTTATGACCAGATTCAATCAGGAGTGCCTGAGGGTCGAAGATCTCAATGACATGCTCATTATTACGGCCTTCCAGAATGGTATTCTCCCAGGAGCCCTCTTCAAAGAACTCGTGAGGGCCAATCCGCGGACAACGCATGAGATGGCGTATCATGGATCAATTTGCTCGCGCTGACGATGCAAATCGGCGTAAAAGGTCCTTGGGCGATGCCCATGGAGAAAAGAGGAAGAACGATGACCGAGGTGAGCAAAACCGAGGTCACAGGAGCGCCTTTGATAGGCTCCAGAAGGGACCGCTGCAGTCCTGACTTGGACCTCGGCATGAGCCGCCGAGGTCCCAGGCACCATTTACACCGTTGAATAAACCGAGGGCCAAAATCTTTGAGCTGCACTGTGACTTGTTCGACAAGCTGAAGCCCATGACAAAATCGTCTAAGCGATGGAGTCAAGATAAGTACTGCGCGTTCCATGAAGACCACTATCGTGAAACCGAGGAGTGCAGGGATTTAGCTGCGGACATAGAGGCCTTGCTTAAAACTGGGGTGCTGAAAAAGTACCAGGATCGCCGCCAAGCCAAAGGGAAATGGAAAACATGGAAGATCAGGATGCGCTCCACCGGCTGAAAAGAAGACAAAAAGAGATCCCGAGGAGGATGATGAACCTCAACCTCAGTATGACGGGGTCATCACCACAATCACGGCCCTACCAGCAGGGAAGACAAAATCCTCGTTAAAATCTGAATGTCGAGGTTCAACCTCGGTGGAACCAACATGGAAGCGCCTAAAGAAGGAGGAGGCTATTACCTTCTCCGAAGACGACCCGGTGCCGCCCATCACTCCACACCAGGATGCCATAGTCATCCAGGCTGGGGTAGCCAACAAGCATGTTTATCGGGTGTTCGTGGATACCGGTGCCTCGGTGAGCATCCTGTTCAAGGATTGCTTTGACAAGCTCGATGTCGACGCAGCTCGCCTGTCGCCAGCCCCGCTGCGGCTGAAGAGTTTCATACATGAGTGCACTACCCCGGAGGGAATAGTCAATCTTCTTGTCACAGTAGGGAAAGCTCCAACAAGCTCCACAGCTTGGGTCCAATTATTTGTGGTCAAGTCCAGTTTCCCCTACAACATTATTCTCGGAAGGGATTGGTTGAATGCAGTCCGAGCTGTCTGCTCAACCTACCACCTCACCATCAAGATCCCTACCAAGGGAGGGATCGCATCTATTAGGGGAGACCAGAAGCGAGCTAAGAAGTGCATGCAGATAGCTCTCCGAGGTGCTGAGACATCTGCTCAACCCAAGTAGGTATAGCAATTACAGCAACCTGGGGGGCTACAGCTCGACCCGAGCTCCATGGAAGTACTGGTGTACGAAGATGATCCGAGCAAGACAGTTAAAGTTAGATTTGCAGTAGAACAGGGTCTTCGAGCAACAGCCGTACAGCTCCTCAGGTCGTATAGAGACGTGTTTACCCGGTCGCCTCTTGATATGACCGGGGTTTCGCTGAGCTTAATCACACATCGGCTTAACATCGATCCAGCCATCAAACTGGTGAAACAGAAGCAGCGACTGTTCACAGCCGAGAGGAATAAGGTTATCCGCACCGAGGTTCAACAACTGCTCGAAGCCTAGATTCTCTTTGAGGTTAAATACCCGACCTGGATAGCTAATCCAGTGATGGTCAAAAAAGAAGGAGGAGGCTGGCGGTTGTGTATCGACTACACCGACCTCAACAAACATTGTCCCAAAGATTGCTACCCCCTGCCGAACATCGATAAGAAGGTGGAAGCCCTTGTAGTTTTTAAGATTTTTTGCTTTTTGGATTTGTACAAGGGATACCACCAAATAATAATGAATGAAGAGGACGCGCCCAAAACTGCGTTCATCACCGATTTCAATGTTTTTGCTTACAAGAAGATGCCATTCGGATTAAAAAAATGCCGGTGCGACTTACCAGCGCATGGTGGACAAATTATTTAAGCAACATATCGGCAAAAGTGTAGATGTATACGTGGATGACATCGTGGTCAAAAGCAAGGAACCAGACACATGCATAACTGACCTCCACACGACTTTGGAGGTACTCCGGCAGGCTAACTTGAAGCTTAATCCGAAGAAATGTACCTTCCTAGCAGAAACAGGAAAGTTCCTAGGATGCTTGGTGTCAAAGGACGGCCTCAGAGCCAGTCCGTCCAAAGTCCGAGCTATCCAAGAAATAACGATGCCTAGATTAGTTCATGACAAACAGAACTTGACCGAGTGCCTAGCAGCACTTAGCAGATTCATGTCACAAGCCGCGGAAAAACAGCTACCGTTCTTTAAAATGCTGAAGAAAGCCCCAAAGTTCGAATGGGGAGAAGATCAGAGGAAAGCCTTTGACGAGCTGAAGAAGTACTTAACTGAGCTACCAATGTTAGCAGCCCCCATCCCGGGAGAAAATCTCTCCTTATACCTCGCAGCTTCCGAGGAGACAATCAGCGCCATGCTGGTCAAAGAAGAGGGGCGTTAGTAGAGACCGGTGTACTTCATCAGCCGAGCTCTCAAGGGCGCCGAGACAAGATACCAGCCTTTGGAAAAAATCGCACTGGCATTGATCAACGCTTCACGGAGGTTACATCCATACTTCCACGCTCACACGATACAAGTCCTTACCGACCTCCCACTTCGCCAAGTCCTGACCAAGCCAGAGGCGTCGGGAAGGATAGCGAAGTGGGTAATTGAACTGGGAGAGCATTCCTTGGAATTCCTTCCTCGGAAATCCATCTAAGGACAAGCCTTAGCAGATTTCCTCGTAGAACCTCGGCTGAGAGAGGAGGCACCACCATTACCACCTCCTGTTGAGGCAGAAATGGAAACCGAGGCAGAACCTACCAACTGTTGGCGGGGGTACATCGATGGAGCGTCGGCAAAATCAGGAAGTGGGGCGGGAATTCTACTTATTTCCCCTGACAGACACGAGGTAAACCATTCACTCAATTTTACCTTTTCCGCGACTAATAACGAGGCGGAATATGAAGCCTGATATCCGGGCTGCACTTAGCACGTACTCTCCAAATCCAGAACATAAAAATCCATAGTGATACCTAAGTAGTCGTGGGACACATGTTGGGGACAAGTGAAGCAAAGGGTGAACGGATTAAGAAGTATTTCGAGAAAGCTCGGTAGTGGCGACATAAATTTTCATACTTTCAAATCATCCGGATCCCGCGAGCGGAGAACAGCCGAGCCGATGCGCTGAGTAAGGGAAACATGCTGGCAAATTCTCTTCCTACGGAGGAATTAAACCACATGAGTGTAGAAGAAGCTGAAGTCCAGTCCCTCTCTACGGAGCCAAACTGGATGACCCCAATTCTCTCCTACTTGCTGGATGGGAGCCTACCGGACGACAAGCTTGAAGCTCGCAAGATCTTATGCAGATCTACTCAATACGAGCAGCAGCAAGGGGTCCTTTACAAGAAAGCATACCTTCAGCCGCTACTACGGTGTGTCGGACCAAAGGACGCAGACTACGTACTTCG
>JAOWBJ010102568.1:0-14641 GCA_028566335.1 Monarda citriodora | reverse complement strand
AAAATAATGAAAGGGGACTAATGACGCGGGACAGAGGGAGTATATAATAATTATCCAACCCCTATAAATAGAAGTGTTACCCTTTTCGTTAGTTTTGAAATGTCCAAAATACCCCGTTTTTTACTAAAAATATAAAGTGATGCATAATACAGACCCGGGTTCGAATCATGATTGATACATTTATTCTTTTTCTTTTTTAATCATACTTATGGGCTTACTCTCACTCTCAAGTCCATTAACTATTATTTAAACTAAATCTATTTTTTATTAAATTCGTTTACATTTCAACACAAACACAATTTATATTTAATTTTTTCCGACGCAAAACGGGAGCAACACGCTAATATAAAAAAAAGGACAGCTCTCCTAAACACATACATGGAATAACTTGTGACCTATTATGGTCAAATTAATTATGCATAACATGTCATATCTCTCAAGTGATAGGGGAAGACCTATATGAGATTAATCATTCTAATACTCTCTCCGTTTTATTTGATATGATCTGTTTGCTTTATTGATTTTTCGGTAGCGGCTTTTGACCGCTGCCGAATATGAATTTTACGATATCGTTTTGATTTTTTTTTTTCTTATATAAGATACTATGAATGTCGTAGTATCCCATAGAAGAAAAAAAATTCAAAACAATATCGTAAAACTCATATTCGGCAGCGGTCAAAAACCGCTGGCGAAAAGTCAATAAAATAAACAGGTCATATCAAATAAAACGAAGGAAGTAATAATAATATTTATATTATTAAAATAATCCACGTCCGTTCTGGGTGGGCGCGCATTATACTAGTCTGAATCACTGATTGGCCATGGCAGCTTATGAAGCTCTCACTTCAGTTCGTATCAATTATTCTACTAGTTCTCGCTCCTTCGGACTTTCTCGCCGCCGCTGGACACTACCCGCCGCCGCCGCTTCTCACTCCGCCGCGACCGCTGACGCCGAGTTCTCTCGTCCTCTCTTTCCCAATCCTAAATCCTAATTCATTCTCCTCTTTCTTCTTCAATTTTCCTGCAACACCATCGCCTCCCCACGCCGCTAGTGATAGTCCATACTGCTGAGTCACAGATTGGCCATGGCAGCTTATGCAGCTCTCACTTCACTTCAATATATACTAGATCAGCTTCGAGATCATCCTTTTCCTCCAATTTCCCTCGACAAACAACAAGCCGAATCTCTGACTGAAAAAGTCGCCTTCTTGCAGGAATTTCTTGAAACCTACCGTTCCCCCAGTGCCGACAGCAATGAAGCAGATCCGTTGGAGATGCGAATTGCAGATGCAGCTTCTGCCGCTGAAGATGTCATCGAGTCCCATATTGTGGACATGATTCAGCTGCGTAGATCCACCGACTCCGGAGAAGGAACCAGCTCTTCCGGCGGCCCCTAAAAGCAAAAGAAACCGATTATTTGATGTATTGTAAACTGAGAAAACTGAATTGTAAAACTGAGATTTCATTGATGAAAGGAATGGATGTACAAGAGCTGAAACACAGCTTTAAATACAAAGCTCGACTGCCATGTCATCAGTCATAACTGTCTTTTAACAAACTAACAGATTCTAACTAATCTAACTAATCACTAACAGAAATATAAAACTGAAACGCGCTTCTTTCTTCTTCTTCAACCTGCTGCTTCTTTCTCTCTTCCTTTCTTCTTTTCTTCTTCTTGTTTCTTCTTTTCTGGTTGATCATTCAAATACCGATGATGTCCTTCGGGTTTCTAATGAAACCCATAAATTATGGGAAGAAGATCGATTCCAAATATGGTCTGCATCAAGGCATGCGGAAAGTGATAAAGCGCATGGATCTGATCAAGAAAGATGTGATGGAGATCAAGAAAGAGAAGGCCATAGTCATCGAAGCTAACGTGTCAGTATCTGGTGCTTCCTCATCAAGATCTTCCATCATGGTGGGGTTTGATGACGTCTTGCTTGAAATGCTAGACAAGCTCACCGGAGGGTACAACAATCGACAAGTCATCCCCATTGTCGGGATGGGCGGTATTGGTAAGACGACTCTGGCCTTGCACATTTATGCATCACCCTCTGTAAAGGAGCGTTTTGACGTGTGTGCTTGGGCTACCATTTCTAAAAAATATAACTCCAAAGAGATTCTTTCTGAATTGCTTTCCCAAGCTAGCAAGAAAAGCAAGGAAGAATTGAGTAATATGAGTGAAGGTGAAGTAGGAACACAACTGTACCAATATTTGTTTTCTCGAAGGTTTTTGATTGTGTTTGATGATATGTGGAGTGTAGAGGCATGGAAAGCGATACAACGTTTCTTTCCTGAAAATGGGAATGGTAGTCGGATAATGGTGACAACTAGACTATCAACGTTGGGTTCTCAATTGAACAACGATTATTGTCTTAAATTGAAGTTCCTAGATGAGGTTAGTAGCTGGGATTTGTTCTCAAAATCCATGTTTGGGGAGGGAAGTTGTCCAGTCGAATTGAAAGAAATCGGAAAACAAATTGTGCAAAATTGCAGAGGTCTTCCTTTATCGATTGTTGTGGTTGGGGGTCTTTTGAGGAAAATGGAACAAACTTATGAGTGTTGGGAATCAATAAGGGTAAACTCAAGTACAGTAGTGAATTCGGAAAACGAAGATTTTTGTTTGAAAATACTGAAAATGAGCTATACTCATTTGCCAGTTTATCTGAAACCGTGTTTTATGTACATGGGAGTGTTTGAGGAAGACCGTATAGTTCGTGTCTCAACACTGATTAGGTTATGGATTTCTGAAGGATTTTTGAAACAAGCAAGTGAGAGATGCTTGGAAACGACTGCAAAAGAGTACTTGAATGACCTAGTTGAAAGAAATCTCATCATAGTTCACGAGTTAGGCTGTACTGGAAACATAAAGTATTGCAAGATTCATGATCTATTGAGAGACCTCTGTTGGAGAGAAGCCGAAAAAGAGGGCTTCTACAACGTGATAGGGCCGCATAAGTTTCAAGGCTTAAGTAAACAACGTCGTGTAGTTATTCGCGAAAGCACTTCAAAGGAGGAGGTTCATGATGCCTTGAGATCTATGCCGCTTGCTCGCTCTTTAGTATGTGATAGTAATGAAGTTCTGCCACTGCCCGAGTCTAGAATGCTTAGGACATTGAAAGTATTTGATAGAGATAGATCTGGAGTCCCAGATTATCTGTTTGATGATGTGTTGGGGTTTGTTAACTCGAGGTATCTTGCCATTGGAGTTCATCAAGAGTCGAAATTCCTTCCTTCATTGGGTCTTCTTTGGAATCTACACACCATTGTTATTTTCCACCCAGTCGGGGACAATGCACCAGATGAAATTTGGAAGATGCCTCAACTTAGGCATGTTCAGTTCCACAAAGGAGATTTGCGGTTCCCACGCCCAATACTAGTAGGATCTCGGAATCAAATGATTGTCATCATGAAGAATCTGCAAACGCTCAAGGGAGTACGTTCTCTGCGGGTTAACATGTCTGTGGGTTTACTAATCCCCAATATTAGGAAATTGGTATTAACAGATGGAAAGCTTAAAAATCTTCACCTTCTGAGTAAACTTGAGTCATGTCGCTGTTGGGGTAGTAATAGAGTGAAGGTGAATGACTTCCCAGACTCTCTCAAGAAGTTGAGTTTGGCATGCACTTCCCATTGGGACGTGGGTGATTCGATGCTAAGAATTATAGGTGCATTACCTCGTCTTCAGAAGCTTAAACTGGAACGAGCTCGATTCATACCTTCTCAAGAGTGGGTAACGAAAGAAGGCCAGTTCCCCGAACTCAAATTCTTGGAATTGAATTCCTGTCTTCTGAAATCCTGGACGACAGAGAGCTCCCACTTCCCACGTCTTGAGAAGCTTCATCTTTTTGGAATAAAAGAGTTGGAGGAGATCCCTTCGGAAATTGGTGACATACCAACGCTTCAATCAATCCTCTTGGAATATTGCAGCGAATCGGTGGTGGTGTCTGCCAAGAACATAGCAGAGGAGCAAGAGGACATACAAGTTCGAGTCGTGCTCTTCAAAAACAGCAACAACCAACAACTAAGGAGCCTCTCAAGTCCCAACTTCCTAGTTCAAATCGTCGATTTTTAGTCTCTCATGTATTCTTCTTTCTTTCTCCTCAGCCTCATTTCCTTTTGAACTTGCATTGTACCAAATTATTTCACATAAGCGCAGAAATATTTGTCAAAAATGTTGAATTTTTAAACCAAAGTAGCCTGTCATGTTAATTTTTCACACATATCTGAAATCAACTTTCCATATTATATGAAATGAATTTGCACAATTCTGATCATCATGTATTACATGCTCTACCGTCTCATCCGATTCGTCTTGTTTTATTATTTTACTACTCACTTATATTCAAAACAGGGTGAATTGGATGAGACGGAGGGATATATCACATCTGTCGTCTCATTTTCATTCATGATCTATATTTTCTGCATTTTCTTTCTGAAGCTTCAAAGAAGTAATACCTGATAAAAATTGATGGCGGCTTATGCAGCTTTGGCTTCACTCATGAATATCATAAATCAAATCCAGCACCATCCTTTCCCTCCAATGTTGGTGATGATGACAGCCGGAGCTGGAGTTCAGGCCACCGATGTTGGAAGTGGTTCAGGCGTTGGTACGATTGGTGCAACGAGCGAATATGAGCAAGAGAACTTTCGGGAATGACGGGGCGACGAGGGCTGGATCTGGAGATGCTGAGGACTATACTCCATAAGTTACCTGAAATCCAATATAAATTCATCGATTATATATATAAAAGGATCACAATCACAATATGTGATGGGCCATTTGTACTATGTGCTGATGTTTATGAATGATATCTGTAGCATAGTGAAGAATAGGCCTACCAAAATTTGTTCATTCTTGTGAGTGTTGACCGTTTTGTTGGGGTTATTATCCTTGTGGTTTTCTTCTTTCTGGTATTGCATTTGTTGAATAATTGATGTATAGGGGAAATCATTGAATTCAATCGAGCTGAACTCAATTTCAATCATTACATCCAAATTAAATAGTAAAAAATTGTCAATAATTTACAAGGTAAAATCCAAAAAAGAAATATTAGTTTATGAACCTTGATTAGTAAGTTAATTGTGAGTTTTATGGTGATGAGAAGTTGAGAAGTGATTATAGTTTGAGTTTAATTGTAATAAGAGGTTGTAGAGTGATTGTAATTTGAGTTTAATTGTGATGAGATGTTGGGAAGTACTACCTCTATCTCATAAGATTAGTCCTGCATTCCTTTTTGGTCTATCTCACTTATTAGTCTCATTTCTTAAAATGACAAAAAATATGTGGCTACAATTAACTCTCTTCTTAGAATTAATTACAACCACATATCTCACTTTTCTTAGTTTGCGTGCCCGGTCAAACCAATACTATAGTAATGAGATGGAGGTAGTATAATTTTTTTTGTAATAAGATTAATATATAAGATGTATAAAGAAGAAAAGTGAGACTAATAGTTTGAGACGAAAATAGTACTCCCTCAGTTTCGTTTCATTAGTCTACTTTGATTCCGACGTAAAAACCAATAAAATATATTTTTTTTAAAATAATACTACATTAGTTTTGAGATAAATTTTTTACTAGATTAAAAAGTGGATTAATATATGAGAGATACGAAACAAGTATGGAGCCACAGACGAAACAAGTGAGAATGCTATCCACAAAAGAAAAAGTGGACTAAATTACAAAGGATGGGGCCACCGACGAAACAAGGAGAATGCTATCCACATTTGGTTTCTCATACTAGTACTGAATCACTGATTGGCCATGGCAGCTTATGAAGCTCTCACTTCACTTCCATATACTACCTCCTATTAACCCATCAATTTTTCTACTAGTTCTCGCTCCTTCGGACTTTCTCGCCGCCGCTGGCCACTACCACCGCCGCCGCTTCTCACTCCGCCGCGACCGCTTCTCACTCCGCCACGACCGCTGACGCCGAGTTCTCTCTTCCTCTCTTTCCCCAATCCCGATTCATTCTCCTCTTTCTTCTTCAATTTTCCGGCAACACCATCGCCTCCCCTCGCCGCTAGTGATAGTACATACTGCTGAGTCACAGATTGGCCATGGCAGCTTATGCAGCTCTCACTTCACTTCAATATATACTAGATCAGCTTCGAGATCATCCTTTTCCTCCAATTTCCCTCGACAAACAACAAGCCGAATCTCTGACTGAAAAAGTCGCCTTCTTGCAGGAATTTCTTGAAACCTACCGTTCCCCCAGTGCCGACAGCAATGAAGCAGATCCGTTGGAGATGCGAATTGCAGATGCAGCTTCTGCCGCTGAAGATGTCATCGAGTCCCATATTGTGGACATGATTCAGCTGCGTAGATCCACCGACTCCGGAGAAGGAACCAGCTCTTCCGGCGGCCCCTAAAAGCAAAAGAAACCGATTATTTGATGTATTGTAAACTGAGAAAACTGAATTGTAAAACTGAGATTTCATTGATGAAAGGAATGGATGTACAAGAGCTGAAACACAGCTTTAAATACAAAGCTCGACTGCCATGTCATCAGTCATAACTGTCTTTTAACAAACTAACAGATTCTAACTAATCTAACTAATCACTAACAGAAATATAAAACTGAAACGCGCTTCTTTCTTCTTCTTCAACCTGCTGCTTCTTTCTCTCTTCCTTTCTTCTTTTCTTCTTCTTGTTTCTTCTTTTCTGGTTGATCATTCAAATACTTTCCCAGCAAGTTTTTCTCCTCAGTTCCTTGTCCATATCTTTGACAAGATTCTTCCATTCTGAGCATACCTCTAAGAACAGCAAACCTTCTTTCAGCAAGAGGTTTAGTAAAGATGTCTGCAACCTGGTTTTCAGATGGAACATAGCCAACTTCTAGCACCTTGGCCATTACCTTTTCTCTCACGAAATGAATATCGACTTCAATGTGTTTAGTGCGAGCATGAAAGACCGGATTAGCAGCCAATGCAATAGCACCGGAGTTGTCACACCACAATCTTGGCACTGCCTTGTTAACTTCAACACCAAGCTCCTTACAAACTGAGATTAACCAAAGAACATCACAAGCAAGGTTTGCAAGTGACCTATACTCAGACTCAGTTGTACTCCTAGACACTACCTCTTGTTTCTTTGAATTCCACACAATTAAGTTGCCACCAAGATAAACACAGTGGCCACCTGTTGATCTTAAATCATCAACACATCCAGCGTAGTCTGCATCAGCAAACCCTTCTAAGTTCAGATTTGATGCAGGCTGAAATTTAAGACCAAAATCTATAGTCCCTTTTATATACTTCAACATTCGCTTGCATGCTTGCCAATGAAACTTTCCAGGAGCATTCAGAAATTGGGACAACTTGTTAACCCCAAAAGCTATGTCTGGGCGTGTGAGGGTGAGATATTGCAGTGAGCCAATAACACTGCGATATAATGAGGGATCACTGAAGTCCTGACCACCATTCTTTGATAATTTTGGCTGTGAAACCATAGGAGTAGCACTGGGAATACATCCTTGCATACTAGTCTTCTGAAGCAACTCCATTGCATATTTCTTCTGTGTTAGTAAATAATTTGAGCCTTCCTTCTCAACCTCTACTCCCAGAAAATACTTGACCTCCCCAAAGGTCTTAAGCTTGAATTTAGACTGTAACAAACTGATCACTTCCAGAACCTCAGCCTTGCTATCTCCAGTTATGAGTATATCATCTACATAGACTAAAACAAGCAATATCTTTCCATTTGAGGTTTTATAAAATAGAGAAAAGTCAGATGTAGACCTCTTAAAACCCAAATCCAGTAGACTACCCTTAAGCTTCATATACCAAGCTCTAGGAGCTTGTTTCAAACCATAAAGAGACTTGTTTAATTTGCAAACATGAGTAGGACAGGTCTCATCTTCAAAACCACTTGGTTGCACCATGTATATAGTATCCTCTAAATCCCCATTCAGAAATGCATTAGATATATCTATCTGCTGAATAGACCAACCCCGAGTTGAAGCAAGTGTGAAAACTAACCTTATGGTTGTAGATTTTACCACAGGGCTGAAAGTCTCTAGAAAGTCGACCCCAGCAAATTGCTCAAAGCCCCTTGCCACCAAGCGAGCTTTAAGCTTATCCAGACTGCCATTGGCAAAGGTTTTCACCCTGAAAACCCACTTGTTGGTTATGACCTTCATGCTTGAGTCATATGGCACCAATGTCCAAGTATTGTTGTCCAAAAGAGCCTGATACTCTTCCTGCATAGCTTTACTCCAACCTGGATCCATAAGTGCCTCTGCATAGCTTTTAGGCTCAGTAGGTAACTTAGCAACTGATTCTGAACCTGATGTACTAGCCACAAGAACTTTAGGCTTGAATATACCACGCTTGCCCCTTGTAATCATACTATGATTATTCTTAACCACAGCAGTAGAAGATGGTGATGATTTTGATGGAGGTGGGTGAAGTGAAGATGGAGATGGAGATGGAGGTGAAGATGATATTGATGGAGGTGGGTGAAGTGAAGATGGAGATGAAGATGGTGGTGAAGATGATATTGATGGAGGTGGATGAAGTGAAAATGGAGGTGGAGATGGTGATGAGGATGATATTAATGGAGATGGATGAAGTGGAGATGGAGGTGAAGATGGATGTGAAGGTGATTTTGATGGAGATGAATGTAGTGAAAATGGAGATGGAGATGGAGGTGTAGATGATGGAAGTGAAGATGAATGAAGTGTAGATGGTTGAGATATATGTGATGGTAACTGCCCTGGTCTACAACAGTCAGAAGGAAGTCTTTTACTGACCCTTTGTTCTGCATTTGGAATAGATGAAATAGGTGGAACAATGGGCAAAAGATTTGTGGCAGTTGGTGAGGAAGAAGATTTTGAGGAAGATGATGAATGTGATGCATGAGATGAAGGATGCAATGAAGGATCTGATGCAGGATGAGATGCAGAAGATGATGAAGTTAAGGACTGTGATGATTCATTATGTGACCTAGAAGACTCTAAAAGTGACTCTGCAGAATAAGAAAACACAGGAAGAGAGACAGGAGCATTAGCAGACAAAGATGGATTTAGACCTGAGGAAGAAAACAATTCTGCATATGGAAATTCAGAAAAATTAAATTTGACTGTGTCAGCTATATAGACTCTTCCTTCAGGACTAAGGCATTTATATCCCTTATGAAAATCACTGTAACCTATGAACAAACACTTTCTAGACTTGAATTGAAATTTGTGCTTGTTATATGGTTTCAAGAAAGGGTAGCATGAGCAGCCAAAAGGCTGGAGCAACTTATAATCAGGCTGTTTCTTGAACAATAGCTCATATGGAGAAATGAGGTTAAGTATAACACTAGGAAGTCTATTAGCTAAGAATGTTGCAGTATGAAATGAGTCCCACCAAAAAGAGAGAGGAAGTGAAGCTTGTGCAAGAAGTGTAAGTCCCATATCAACAATTTGTTGATGTTTTTTCTCAACCTTACCATTTTGCTGGTGTATATAAGGGCACGAATGCCTGAAATGAACTCCCACAGACTCTAGATACTTTTCCAAAGGCCTAAATTCTCCTCCCCAATCAGTTTGAAAAGCAAGTACAGAAGTGTTAAACTGATTTTTAACTTTTGACAGAAAATTCTTAACCACAGTAGATGCTTCTGATTTCATTTTTAAAGGATAAATCCATGTAAAACGTGAGAAGTCATCTACAAAACTTATATAGTACTTATAACCTTCTCTAGATATGGTGTGACAAGGCCCCCACAAGTCTGAAAAAACTAACTGAAAACAAGCAGTGGATTTTGTCTCTTGAGAAAGATGGGGCTTCTGATGAAGCTTACCCATACTGCATGCATCACAGAATGCTATATCTTTTTGTTTAAAAGGTATTTTTAGAATTGAACACAACTTTGATAAAATCACAGAACTGGGATGGCCACACATACGATGAACAGTATTGATATCAATTGTAGTCAAACCAGCAAAAGACTTATATTGATTCTCTTGAGTTTTTACAGAAGAAACTGCATTCTTATTACATGAAGAACTTGTCCTGCTTATTTCAGTAACAAAAGAAGTACAGGGAACTCTTTTAGAAGCCAAAAACTGAGATAAGTCCATTTTGTAAAGTCCATCAGATAGAATCCCCTTCAACAGCACTTTGTGTGTGTCCTTGTCCTTAACAACACAAAAATTAGAATTAAATTCAATAACCACATTATTATCTTTTGTGAATTGTGATATACTCAAAAGATTTTTTGTAATCTGAGGTACATAGAGTATATTATTCAGCATTAAAGAAGAACTTTGTGATGAAACATGAATAGAATTTAATCCAATAGAAGATATGGGAATAGAGTTACCATTGCCTACTGTGAGTGAGTCAGGTCCAGTGTAATCTGTACTGATATTGAGATTGCTTAGATCATTGGTTATATGGGCAGTGGCTCCACTGTCCACATACCAGTTTCCTTCTCCATCAAGCACTGGTCCAGGTCCATGTGTATCAGCATTATGAGGAAAATCTGTCAAATAGGCTTGTTGTTGTTGTGGCTGGACAGTAGTATTGTTAGCAGAGTTATCACTACCAGTAAAGTTCACATCAAATCTTTTAAAACATTTTAAAGCCACATGTCCAGTACGTCCACAAAGTTGACACAAAAGATTTTTTCCAAAATTTGGTCTAACACCCCCTCGGCCTATACCAGTTGGCACAGAGCCTCTGCCAAATTGTTGATTATGACCTCTGCCATTTCCAAAACCTTGAAAACCATAAGAATAGGAAGGATTGTACCCCCTACGATAAGCCACAAGAGCTGTGTGATCAAGTACAGTAGCTTGCTGTTGAGAGAGTCTCATCTCATAAGCTTGAAAGGCTAATTGAACCTCTTGTAATGGTGGATCATCTCTCCTTTGCATAGTATGCACCACCAGTGTCTCATACTCAGGGCCAAACCCTGACATTATGTGTAGCAGCAGCTCATCATTGTCTATTTGTTTCCCAATGGCAGCTAACTGGTCAGCAACACCTCTCATCTTCATGAAATAGTCTTCCACAGACATGGAACCTTTCTTCATTGTTTGGAGCTGTATCCTATATTGAGCTATCTGAGTTTTGGAATGAGACTGAAATACACTCTCCAAAACACTCCAAATTTCCCTAGAAGACTTACAACGTACCACATGCCCCAACATACTTTCACCTATTGAAGACAACATCCAACTATAGAGATATTGATCTCTACGAATCCAACTAACAAAATCTGGATTGGTGACTACAGCAGATCCAGAAGATGAAGGTAAGAGTGGAGAAGGTGAGATAGCCATGGGAGAGATTAAATCATCAAAGCCATGAGCTCGGATGGCAGAGTGCACTAAGGCTTTCCAGAAAACATAGTTTGTCCTATCTAGCTTGAGCTGAATGCTATTGAATTGAGGAAGAGGTGGGGAACGAGATGAAGAGTTTGTAGAATTTGAATTGTATTCTGACTCCATTTTGTAAAAGTAAGCTATGAAAATGCAGAAGATAAAACTGAGATATGAAAAGCAGATAAGAAAAAAAAAATTAATGAATATGCGAATGCAGATTATGAGAATGCAATGTGGAGATGATATGAAAAATGCAGGTGTGATTTGAAGGAGAAGAGAATTAGCTAGATGATTATGAAGGATATATGAGAGTATGAATCAAAAAAACTGATGAATATGCGAGATGATTATGAAGGCTGTATGAAGATATGAAGCAGCTAGAGAATATGAGGATGAAGATGTAAAGAGAAGTGTATGAATGTAACCGCTTTTTATGAAGATATAGCGCGAAATTATGAAGATATGAAGAGCATAACCGCTCTTATGAAGATATGGCGCGAATTTCAGAGGAATTTTCTGAGAAAACAAAGAATCAAAGCTGAAAAACAGCAACGAATATGCTGAATTTGCAGAAAAAAAGGAATTAATGCAGAACAAAAAAATCAGAGATTGACAACTTTTCTGGCTCTTGATACCATATTTGATGTATTGTAAACTGAGAAAACTGAAATGTAAAACTGGAATTTCATTGATTGAAGAATGAATGTACAAGAGCTGAAGATCAGCTTTAAATACAAAGGCTCGACTGCCATGTCATCAGTCATAACTGTCTTTTAACAAACTAACTATTCTAACTAATCACTAACAGAAATATGAAACAGAAAACGCGCTTCTTTCTTCTTCTTCATCCTGCTGCTTCTTTCTCTCTTCCTTTCTTCTTTTCTTCTTCTTGTTTCTTCTTTTCTGGTTGATCATTCAAATAGAAGAAGTGGTGAAGGAAAAGTATAGGCATTTTTTAAATTAAATTATGTCAATATTTTAAATACCACGCCGATGAATCATCTCATGAACTATAAATAAGGAAAGAAATGAATTAGAGCTTGCTCAAAAACTCAATCATGGCCAGAAATCTCAATCAAGTAGTGCCGGAAGAGGAAGTTAAGGAATTTGAATTTCACGCTGACGTGTTGGGGTGTATCTTCTCGCACGTGCCGCTCGTCGACCTGGTGTCCGCCTCGCATGTGTCGAAATCGTGGGACGACGCCGTATCCTCCTCTCTTCGCCACCAGAACAAGCCGCGCCCATGGCTGATCCTTCACGAGCAGGCGCAGCGCCCTCCGTACGCCGTCACGGCGCACGCCTACGATCCACGCTCTGACGTCTGGATCAAAATATCTCGGCCGCCGGCGGGCTACAGCACTGGCCTTAAATCGTCGCACTCCAGTTTCGCCTACAAGCTCTCCCCTTCGCGGTTTTCCTTCTCCTCCGACCCTCTCAGTCTCGAATGGCACCACGTCAAGGCGCCGCTCGTGTGGCGGCAGGATCCGATCGTGGCGCGGGTGGGGGACTCTGTCGTGATTGCCGGCGGCGGATGCGATTTTGAAGACGAGCCCTTGGCGGTCGAGATCTACGATCTCAGCACGCGCGCCTGGCGAATTTGCGACACGATGCCGGGAAGTATAAGAGAGGCGGCGGCGTCGTCCATGCTTTCAATCGCCGTCTCGGCGGAGAAGCTCATCGTCGCCGATAAAGTATCCGGCGAAACTTACTGCTTCGATCCGGCAACCAAATCGTGGTCCGGACCTTTCTATCTACGCATAGGCGAATCGATTAGCAGTTACAACATCGGATGCGCCAATAACAGCCTGATTTTGATCGGATTTTGGCGGATCCAAAATATCGAGCGAGTTAAGATCTGGAAAATCGCCGGTGAAGATTTCGAGTGCGAAGAAATTGGAGAAATGCCTTGGAATTACGTGGAGAAATTGAGGAGCGGCAGCTCGGGGAAGTGTTCGATAAATGTTCGGGCGGGAGGGAGCATCGTGTACGTGTACGGAGATACGGGGGACGTGGTGGCGTGCGAGCTGGAGGCCGGCGGCGGATGTAGGTGGTGGAGCTTGAAGAGCGCGGTGGCGCGGGAGAAAACGGCGGAGCGGTTGGTGTACACGTGCGCGGAGGTGGGGATTGAGGAGTTGCAGAGAGCTATGAGGGCGGGGAACAGTAGATTTGAGTTTTTAGGTGCGTCGATGCATGAAGACTGAAGACTGCTAGTTTTCTTCATTATTTTCCTTTCGCAATATTTTTTTAGCATTTCCTTTTGCATTAATATCATTTTGTTTCACAATTTTTTTTGACGCACTTACATTTTGGGAAATAATTAATAAACTACTTGCATCATTATTTTAAATTATAGTTAGCATAAATTAATTTAAAATTAAATTTTAATAAAAAGTTATTTTATTTATAGTAAAAATATTTAACTTTACTTTTAATTATAGAAAAAATTGCAGTAAATAATTTTATTTAAATTAAAATAAAAAAAATTAATTCAAATTCGAAATTAATTTGGAAGAATTAATCTTAAATAAAAAATTAAATAATTATTTGATTGAACACCTCCCCATTGGAGCAGTCTAAATAGTAAATACCTCCCTCTTAAATTTCATGACGAAAAAAAAAAACGCGTCAAGATTCGTAAAATAGATTGATATTATTTTTTTTATAATTAACCAATACTCTATATTTTTGATTTTATTGGAGTGGATAACCGGATGGCATGCTACTACCTTCATCTCGTTATAATAGTCACATTTGTTTTATTAATTTTTGGGCACGTTTTTCCACCGAAACCTAATACAAGTTTTAAAATATGATTTTCAATTTTTTTTCACTTACGGGATACTATGACAATCGTACTATCCCATAAGCGAAAAAATATTTGAAGAACATATTTTAAAACTCGTACTAGGTTTCAGTGAAAAAACTTGCCAAAAAGTCAATAAAGCAAATGTGACTAGTATAATGAGATGAAGGTAGTATAATAAATTGGTTCAGTGTATGGGTTGGACTCACTTTCAATTTTTAACTGGCCCAATAATAATTTTTTGACATCAAGTCTGTTATTATATTCACTGCTCCGTATTTATGTTGACTTGAAAATTAATAAACTATAAATATTATTAAATGAAAGCTTTGTTCGTAATTTAGTAATAAAATGATTGTAACTCTCTCTACAAATAATAATAAAAAATGAATACAATTAATTTAATACAGTAAAAGTTACAAGTACTATTTACACTCCTTCCTTTTTATTAAATTATTATTTTATTGATTTTCGTATATATTTTTCTATCAAAACTTAATATAAATTATAACAT